>BLSH010011796.1:443300-455962 GCA_018402905.1 Glandirana rugosa
GTTACATCTGTGTGAAAAATTAAAACACGTTCTTTACGTGACGACCGGCGTTTACATCATAAATCTTATATATAAAAAAATTTTGGTCGTTACATCTGCGTGAAAAATACAAACACGTTCTTTACGTGGCGACCGGCGTTTACATCATAAATCTTAAAAAAAATAAAAATTTGGTCGTTACATCTGCGTGAAAAATAAAAACACGTTCTTTTCGTGGCGACCCGCGTTTACATCATAAATCTTATAAATAAAAAAAATTGGTGTAGTCATGGCCCGTGCTTTTGGGGGAAGGACAGGTCCGGTAAAAAGTCGAAAGTCACGATAGTGTGACAATGTTGCATGACTGAGTAATTGTCGTTCAAAGTGTGATAGCACTGAAAGCTGAAAAATGGCCTGGACAGGAAGGGGGTTTTCGTGCCCGGTACTGATGTGGTTAAAAAAAATAAATATTCTAAATACTACATTTGCGCCCAGCGGTGCTTTTCTTGCACAAAAATAAAAAGTGCGTCTACATTGCTGGTTTAAAAATAAAAAAAATTCTAAATACTACATTTGCGGCCAGCGGTGCATTTCTTGCACAAACATAAAAAGTGCGTCTACATTGCTGGTTTTAAAAAAATATATATTCTAAATACTACATTTGCGGCCAGCAGTGCATTTCTTGCACAAAATTAAAAAGTGTGTCTACATTGCTGGTTTAAAAAAAAAATATTCTAAATACTACATTTGTGGCCAGCGGTGCATTTCTTGCACAAAAATAAAAAGTGCATCTACATTGCTGGTTTAAAATAAAAATATTAACTTCCGGGTTCCGGCGCTCCATGGCTTAGCTGCTAGATAGCTCGGCTCCTGCAGCAAGCCTCGAATCCTGCATATAAAGCCGCCCCAACAGTGTCAC
The DNA here is from genome assembly GCA_018402905.1 of Glandirana rugosa. NCBI lineage: Eukaryota > Metazoa > Chordata > Amphibia > Anura > Ranidae > Glandirana > Glandirana rugosa. The sequence goes on from BLSH010011796.1 coordinate 444,199, forward strand.
ACTGAGAAATCTAACACCGGAGGAGTCCCAGAACGGATCATGGAGCGTTACCTCGACAGAGGTACGCCTCGCTCGCTCCCGTAGCTACAGGGAACCGCAGACGCCGGACAGGCCACGCCGCCTGTCATGGCGGCCACGTCGGGAGGAGCGATCATGTCTGACACATCCGTTCTTTCCACAAACACGGAGACCAGGGACACGGAACTCATTGCACGAGCTGTAGCGGCACTTCTGGCGCCAACGATCGAAGCCTCGGTCGAACAAGCGTTTCATGCTGGTATAGCCCAGTTGCACAAAGACCTGAAAGAACAGGCAGCCAGGCTCACAAAAGCCGAACAGAGGATTGCGCATGTGGAGGAAGAACTCTACCACACACAAGACCCGGACCAGGCGCAGGACTCCCAAATCCGCCTCATAATGGAGAAGCTCGAGGGCCTCGAGAATAGATCCAGGAGGAGTAACCTGAGGTTCATTGGGGTCCCTGAGGTGGTCTCCCCTACCGCGCTTTCTCACTTTTGTGCGGTCAAGGTACCGGAAGCTCTAGGCCTGAGACACCCTTTTCCAGTGGAGCGTGCCCATAGGTTGGGCCCTCCCGGATCTGACCGCCTGACACTGAGACCGGCCATAGCTAAGTACCTAAACTACGCCGACAAACACAACATCTTACAAAAATGTAGACAAGCAAAGCTTCTATTAATTGATGGTGCGAAAATTCTCATCTTTGCGGACTATTCAGCCGAGGTGGCAAAGAAATGGAAGTCCTTCCAAACCGTCTGTTCAGAGCTATTCAAGAGGAATATCATGTTCACCCTGGCCTTCCCGGCCACGTTACGCATCAAAGCCCCATCAGACGAACAACTGGCCTTTACTGATCCTTCCGATGCTGATCGCTTTCTGCGCTCTCAAACCTCTCCCACATATGCCTCCGTGGCATCCAAAGACCCCCACATTCAGTGCTCTTTGGACCAAAGGAGCCCCAGGAAAGACTCTGCCAAAAGGCTGAAGACAAATGGCTCACATGGCAATGGTAACGGCATGGAGATCTCATCCTGAAAAATTCGGTCCTCCTCCATCTATAAATCTCCCTCCTCGTGGGATACGCAGATGAGTATAACATTGTGGGGTTTAACCCATTCCATACTGCAAGGCCATGACTGTCATGACTCAAATCTCATTCTCCACCGTGGTACAGCCGTTTTTCTTCTTTTCTTCCCATGTACCATGGTCGCCTGCCTTTCCTTGAAGGGAGAAACCTCTCCCTCTGAGGAAATATCAGTGCCCCTCAACACAAACTCCACTCAGGGAGCTTAATTCAGGGCACTTAGCTCTATGCTGAATGTTAGTCAGTATTGTTACCATGCTACTGGTTATTTAAATGTTATTGCTGCCTAGAAATACATATGTTCCCCTGTAGCTTTCTTCCACTTGGACTGCCTCCCATGTCTACAGACTGCTCTATAATCTTCTCTGGCCGATCCACCAGACCAAGGATGACCTGGTTTCACTTTATTCTTACAGAGCTGACTAACTATCTCACATTTTTGAAGAGGCTGTGCTTATGGGAGCTACATTACTCGCAGTGACACCATGTGGAAGAAAGTGAAGTGAAGCTGAATTTTTGTTTACTTTACATCCCCGTCTTATATTCTGGTCACTTTCACCCCCCCCCCCCCCTTGCTGCATACCCACCACACCTGCCCTTATACCTCGGCCACTATTTTCGTCCAAACGCGATGTGGACCATCTTCCTATGTGTAAGCTAAATCTACATGAGCAACCTGATCGTCTGCCACCTAACCTATTTGAAGTTCTCGGCATAAACCCCTCGTCTCTTGACTTTACATGAAGATAGTGTCTTGGAATGTCAAGGGACTTAGATCCCCCAATAAACATATGAAGGTGCTGCGGCACCTCCAACGACTACGAGCTGATGTAGCCTTACTCCAAGAGTCCCATCTGCCAGCTAAAGACTTTTGGCGTATGAAAAAGTTATGGGTGGGCACAATCATAGGCTCGGGAGCAGTGGATAGGAAAGCTGGCACACTCATCCTGGTGCACAAAAACTTCCCCGGACAGGTGATAGCCTCAGACACCGACACCCAAGGCAGAATAGCCACAATGCAGGTCAAATGGGGGAGTAGAGATCTGAACATCACCAGCATTTATGCCCCGAACAGCCCAGGCCCCACTTTCTTCACTGACCTCTCCACTCATCTCCTAAAACATCCCCTTATCCCCCATGTGATAGGGGAGACTTTAATTCCTTTATGGACACGCAGGTAGACAAATCCCATCCTTCCCCCCTTTGGGTACTGCACTTCGTGTGCAAATTTCGACTCCACTAGCGGACACTATAGAATCTCTACGTCTGACGGATATATGGAGACTCCAACACCCGACTGACCGGGACTTTACATACTTTTCACCTCCCCATAAAAGCCTATTTAGAATAGATTACTTGTTCACCACAGACTCCCTGCTAAACTCCATTACGGAATCGGAAATCCCCGAAATGGCCATTATCAACCACACTCCCATATCGCTAACGCTGACTAATCACGATGCTACCTCCAATCCGAGCCTATGGCGCTTCCCGTCCTACTTGGCTGACAACTCGGATTTCCAACAGTTTATCCGGACAGCCTGGGAGGACTACTCCTTCACAGACCAAGAACACCAGACAGATCCCATCCTCTTCTGGTAGGCAGGTAAAGCCTTTCTAAGAGGGAAGGGGATCTCTTATGCGGCTTCTTACAAACGACGCTCATTAGCCAAATATAAATCAGCCAGTCGGAAACTCCAATCAGCCCAATGAGATCAAGCGAACAACAACACTCAGGCCAACAGGGAGAAGTGGGAATCTGCCAAACACAAATTTGATTTATGGGCAGACACACTAGAGCTGTCCCATAGAACACGAACTGACGCCATGTACTACCAGCATGGCAATAAATCCGGGAAACTGCTGGCTTAGCTTTGTAAGGGTGCGTTTACTCCCACACACATCGCTGCGCTGAAGAACAAGGAGGGGCACATACACTCCAACCCCCAGGCAATGGCCCAAGTCATGCTTGACTTTTACACCTCCCTATACTCCCCCGATGCAACAGACTCGCAGAAAGCGCTCCACTTCCTTAGCCAACTGAATATCCCTACTGTCACCGAAGACCAACTACGAACACTAAACTCCCCGATCTCTCACACCGAAATCCTGCATGCTATACACCACACCTCCCCAAACAAAGCATCCGGTCCAGATGGGTTCACAAGCGACTTTTATAAATCCCTGAAGGATGTCCTCAGTCCGACCCTGTCTAGAGTATATGACCATATCTGGTCATTAGGTAGTTACATGCCCATGGGTAACCAGGCGATAATAAAGCTCCTTAGCAAGAAAGGCAAAGACCCATTAGCCCCTGGCTCCTACCGGCCCATATCACTCTTAAATCTAGATGCAAAATTTTTATCTAAAATAATAGCGTCAAGACTAGCAGACATCATACCTTCTATTATTCACCCTGCCCAATCAGGCTTTGTCCGGGGCAGGACAGCGACTCTAAATATTCGGAAGGTAATAACAGTTCTGGAACACGCGAAAAACCACCCCTTACAGGACATGGCTATCCTGACGCTGGACGCCGAAAAGGCATTCGATAATGTCAATTTCGAGTGGCTTTTCTCGGTTCTGCGTACCCTGAACTTCCGGGGCCCCTTCCTCCACACCATACAACAGATGTATGCATGCCCCTCAGCTAGGATAGGGACAGCTGGTATATTATCTCCAGAATTAAGACTTCATAAGGGCACAAGACAAGGCTGTCCCTTGTCCCCCCTACTCTTCAATCTAGCTTTGGAACCTCTCTCCAGATATCTGACGGACAAGGCCCCTCTGCACAGAGTGACCATCGGTGATCGCGAGCTGCGTACGTCCTGTTCGCCGATGATGTACTCATCTTTACATCCGACCCGGCCAGGGATGCCCAAACCATTAAAACCATCTTTGAAGAATTCCGCACTATATCGGGCCTTCGTATTAACTATTCTAAGAGTGAAATCCTTCCCCTAGGTGCTACAAAGACTCCTGCTTGGGCCCCGCTCTCACCCTTTCCCATAGCGCCTACGCACATCACTTACCTAGGTATTCAAATTGGCAAGACTCCCTCCTCCATTTACACCCTAAACTACCCTCCTCTCTTTGCTAAAATATCCCAGGAATTCTCACGATGGATGGACCTTCCTTTATCGCTCCTGGGGAGATGCCGTCTTTTCAAGATGGTAAGCTTTGCCAAATTACTGTATCCCCTGCAAACTTTACCTCTACTCTTAAAGCACAAAGATATGCAAAACCTAAACAGGGTGATCACAAAACTCCTGTGGCGGGGTAAAAAAACACGTATTGCTATACTCTCCCAGGAGCGATGGAGGGGTTGGTCTTCCTCACATTAGATTGTACAATGTTGCGTGTCTACTTCGTGCAGGTTTAGACTGGGTAGCCAACTCCTCACAATACTCCAATAACTCCCTGGAATCAGCCATGGCCTCACCTTATACCCTACTGGCTCTTCTACATGTCAAATGGAGCCATCTCCCATTGCACCTGCGGCATAACCTGCTGCTTAGAGACACCATCATGGCATGGAGAGAATCCCGCAAACTCCAAAAGTTGTCACCTCAACTCTCACGTCATCTGCCTATACAGGGAAACCCCCAGTTCCCGGCTGCAGAAGGTAGCCATGCTTTTCAAATATGGGAGTCACATGGACTCATGCACCTGGCTTCTCTGTATGATGAAGCAATGGGCAAACCCATTCCTTTCCCAGAACTCAGCAGGACTTATAATCTACCCCCTTCCCATGAATTCCACCTCTCTCAATGCATCAGCTATGTACGTCCCACTCACAAGCTCACCACTCATCCATTCAGCCCATCCTTCACAGACCAACTCCTTGCCAAAGGCTCCTTCTGTATCTTGGATATTTACAAACCGCTTCTACAAAAAACCGCACCTCCACCTATGGAGCTGGTGGCCAAAGCATGGAAAAAGGATATTCCACTGGAGAACCTAGCTGACAAAATGTACACGGGATATAACTCGGTCATGAAACGCACAGTCAGTGAAATATGGAAGGAATCCCAATTAAAACGTATTCATATAGCCTTCATCCCATTTATAAAAGACAAGGAGAGTCAGAAAGCGACATCCTGCCCATAGTGCTCGTCGGCCAAACCCTCCATAGCTCACCGCGTCTGGCATTGCCCATCAGTTCGGATCTTTTGGTCAAGAGTCGTGGACTTTATTACGAGAATCTAGGATGTAAAGATCCCATTGACCCCTGAAGCGCTCTTGTTCGACTACCTTGATCACACTAACTCTAGCATCTTTCCACAGGGAACTTTCAATACCTATAAATCATGGATACAAACCACCCTTCTGACTGCCTGCAAGGCCATCTTGAAATGCTGGACAAAACCACCTGGCCCTTCCCTGCTCCAGGTACAAAAAGACTTGCAATGGCTCCTTTACATGGAACGTCTCACCACCAACTTTATGGGCTCATCTTCGGATAAACGTTTCCACAGGAAATGGTCGGCCTTCATGCAGGCGGCTCTTTCACCGGAGGACCGGGAGGCCATAAACTCAGCACCTCACCAATACTATGCTGACCCGCAGCTGCTAAGTGACCCTTATCCTTTATCGCAATGTCTCCTTTTACTCAACCTATTGTGTTGTTAATAACATTTTCCTTGTTATTGTGTTGTATAATAACATTTTCCTTGATATTGATTACCTGAAGGTCCATCCATCAGTGATACTATGCTACGCACTATAAGCACCCAGTCCCGACACGATAGCCTCAAGCTCTCTCCCCCTTCCAGCTCAATGATTTGGCCGAACTGCTCAGGGGGATTCGGAGATGTCCTTGCTCAGCCCTGCACCCCTTCACCAGTCCGGTCAGAGGGAGCTGCTAAATCCCACTACACTCGACCCCAGCGGGTTGTGTGCCAGCCATCCCGCCCTTCCCTTGGCAGCACGATCACCTCTGTGGCCCTAGTCGCGTTCTCAGCTCATCCTTTCTACCCGGGTGAACTTATCTTTTGGACAATACCCTCTTCCCCCCTTTACAATCTGGGTATGCAGCACCCCATGATTATTCCCGTGTTTATTCACATGTTTATTCACATGTTTCTTCTTTCCTGTTTTTTATGTCCATGCCCTTTTCGCCACATTTCCTTACCTCTAATCCAAGTCAGGGCACCCCCCCCCCCCCCCATGGTATGTGCAATATTATATGCATGTGTTGTTTCCATTATATTACATGCACTATGTACATCTGCCTTATTGCTGAGGCATCTCACTTTCACCCTCAATCTTGTGTACATCTCGCTTTAATGAAACAAATGAAACACCTTCCTCAGGTGTGAGTAGCCGACAGATCCTTCAACGTTATATGGTAGGCCCGAATACCGCTCAACGAATGGTGAGGCCAGATCAAGTACAGGCGATAGTAGATTAAACCATGGTACATTTTATATGGAAAAAGTGAACCCGTGCTAGAACATCTCTGGGTTTGTCTGCAGATAGTGATCTTTTTTTTTTAATATGTCTCAATATTTTGGGGCCTACCCCAATTAGAAAAAAAAAACAAACAAACAAAAAACAGTGTTGGCTACCTCCTCCTCCGCCACTTCCACCTACACTGCCACGGTCACCGCGTCCTCAACCACCACTCCACATCCACCTCCTCCATTTTTTATGTGATTTTAAGTTATTTCCCTATCCACATTTGTTTGCAGGGCACTTGTCCCACTCTTACCCTCATTTTGCATCCTTTTGCAGCCCTCTAGCCCTTTCCAGGACTTTCTTAGAGCCATTTTAGTGCCCAAAAGTTCGGGTCACCATGGACTTCAATGGGGTTCGGGGTCAAGTTTGGGTCAAGTTCAAGGCCGAACTCGAACTTTTTAGCGCAGTTCGGCCAAACCCGCTGAACCCGAACATCCAGGTGTCCGCTCAACTCTAGTCCTCAACATTAAACGATATGTGTGGCGGAAATCCAATACAGCTCACCATTTAAATAATACCAAACAGTCACCAGCAAATTTAACTGAACTTGAGCAGTTCTGCAAAGAAGAGTGGGCAAATATTGTTAAGTCTAGATGTGCAAAGTTAGTAGAGACATATCCCAACAGACTAAACGCTGTAATTAAAGAAAAAGGTGATTCAACAAAATACTGACATGAGGGGGTGATCCTTTTTCCAACTCAGTGATTCTGTTTTTGAATTTTTTTTATTTTTTTCTCACATGTTGGTGTTAAATCTTTCACTTGGATGTTATGGCCTCATACACACGGACGTTTTTTGACGCCGGCGTTTTCTGGCGTTTTTTTGCAGCTCTCCATGTTAGTCAATGGCCCCATAAAAACATTGGCGTTTTTGAGCTGTAGGTGGTGTCGGCGTTAGCGAGCAGAAAGTAGAACCCATGGCCATCGTGTTCTGAGGCTGTAACATTTTGACGTTTTTTGACGCCGACGCCACAAAACGCCAACAAACGCCACCTAATATTGTACCGGCGTTTTCCGGCGTCAAAAAAACGCTTTTAGGTTGAAAAATAGCAGAGGGATGATTTTTTTTAAAAAACGCCTATTGACGCCGACGCTCACTAACGCTCAAAAACGCCAATGCATAACGCCGAAAAACATCGACTTTTTTTCCTTGACGTCGGACCCGACGTTTTGTTTATTTTTTTAGATACGCCCGTGTGTATGAGGCCTTAAAGTTGCACTAATAAATACAGCTGGATAAAACAAAAACTTCTCAAACTAACCCTGGATGACATCCTGCCTCACTGATGTTGTGTCTCTCCCTCACTTCCCCTCTCTACACTCATGGACACCCAAATACCCACCTCATCCATATGGCAGTATGGTAGGATTATGGTTAAGAGAACTTGATTTCTGAAACGCGTCAATCTTTGCTGTGTCCATGTCTGTATCAGTGTTACCATAATGTATTTTAACTTGGAATAAAAAGCAACATTTTTTCATCTTCTACATTTGGAGTGTGGTCAACTTGTTTTCTTGACCATATGATAGTAAGCTGCAGCTACAGGAAAATCACTGGATATTGGTTCTCCCTGCCTTTTGTCACCTTCCTCTATGCTACATTTTCTCTAGGCCTCAACATCAGATAAAATGAATTTCTGAGCATCCCCCTGCAGCAAGTGACTGATGGTGTGCTCAAATAATTCAGCTGACTCTTCAATACCAGTTTGCATGGTTACTTTGGAATTAGATAATAAAGAGGAGGTACATTTGCAGCTGCTGATTGCACTGTTGCACTCTGCATCTCTGCACCTGGAAGACGGAGGAAGATGATGATGTATGAAATAGGAAACATTTTTTTAAAAAACTTACAGGTGGGGGAATTGTACTGGGAACACAATGTGGGGAGGGTGGTAAGAATAATTTGTGCTTGGGATGAGAGGTTTGTGGAGGAGGGGCAAGGGGGCTATTTGTGCTGGGAAGGTTAATTTGTGGGAGGGGCATTGTGCTAGGAAGAGAAATGAGGGTATATGTGCTAGGAGGGGGGATTAGGGGGATTTGTGCTAGGAGAGGGTGGGGGGATTTTGGCTAAGGGGGGAATGGGCAGGATTTGACCCCCTGTACATTGCCCTGCTGACCCATGTCCTCTATTCTGCTGGCTCCCATCTTCCGTCCTGCTGACTCATGTCCTGATGATTTCTGTCCCCCATGCTGCTGACCCCTGTCATCCACTCTGCTGACCTCTATTCTTCACCCTGTTTTCTTCCCTGCTGACCCCTGACTTCCTCCCTGCTGACCTCCTTTCCTCTTCCCTACTGACTCCCTTTCCTCTGCCCTGCTGACCCCTGTCCTCTGTGCTGCTGACCCCTGTCCTCTGGTCTGCTGACTCCTGTCCTATGTCCTGCTGACCCCAGTCCTCTATTCTACTGACTCCTGTCCTCTGCCCTGCTGATCCCTGTCCTCCATCCTGATGGCCCCTGCACACTTCCCTGCAGACCCTTCTCCTCTGCCATACGTATCCCCGTCCTCTGTCCTGCTGATCCCTGTACACTGCCCTGCAGACCCTTCTCCTCTGCCATACTTATCCCTATCCCCCACCCTGTTCACCCCTGTATGCTGCCCTGCTGACCCCCTGTCCTCTGACCTACTAACCCCTGTCCTCCACCCTGCTGACCCCTGCTCTTCTCCCAGCTGACCCCTTACTTCTGCCCTGCTGATGCCCTGTACCTTGCCCTGCTGACTCCCTGTCATCTGCCCTACTGACCCCCTGTTCACTGCCTTAGTCACTCTTGTACACTTCCCTGCTGAACTCATCCTTTGCCCTGCTGACTCCCTGTCCTCTGCCCTTCTACCACGTGTATACTGCCCTGCTAACCCCCATACACTATGGCCTTTGTACACTGCCCTAAAAACTGCTGACCCTATCCTTTGCCCTGCTCATCCCCTTGTACACTGTCCTACCTACTCCTTTATACTACCCTGCTAACATTGCATCCTCTCCCCTGACATTTTTTATTGCACCCGCTCATCAGACAGGCTAGATCCAGCCCTGGAAGGGGAGGGGCTGGACATAAGGGAAGAACAGAGAAGCATGCATGGTGAGTGGGTGCAAAAGAGGGAGTAAGGAACCCTGCTGCTGGTAACCACTGTCAAGTGAGACTGGAATCCTGGGGCCGGTGACTGCTACCAATTGAGTCCTAAACCCTGCTGCTGGAGACCGCCACTGAGTGAGATCAGAACCTTGTTGCTGGTGACTGCTGCCAATCATCAAGAAGTCCAGTGACTGACTGTTGCTTAGAATCTTGACTTGGTGATCCAGAATCTACTCCCTGAGAGGGTATGATGTGTGCTGTGAGCACCCTGTGAGCCTGAAATGCATTAGAGAACCCCCCCACTGCCTATATTTAAGAGAAATGAAAGACTGCTTTAACTGAAAATGGAATGTGAGCCTAACAACCTTTCTGCCTGTCTATTAAACTTAATTGAGCCCCTATGAGCATACAGAAACCCAGGGAGTGAGCCCTGGGTCTGGCAAGAGACTATACAAGTTAATCTGTTGTATACTGGGAATTGTGCTTTCTTCAAAGGCCCCAACTTTGCAAATCCTTTTAAAGCACCATCCATAGATAATTGAACGTACTGTAGTTTGTGACTTATTCCACAGGCGTCCATACTTTTAAAGTGTAATGTGTTTGGTCTAATTTACTCAACTTAACATTATCTTTTATATTATACCCAATTATTGGGTATTATGTTGTGCACTAAAATTTATTAAAGTGTACTTTTACCTGATAATTTCAGTTTGATAAACTGCTGTACAAATGGTGCGCAACATAAAAAATCGCAACAACCATTTTATTCTCCAGGGCCTCTGTTTAAAAACAATATATGTTTGTGGGTTCTAAGTATTTTCTAACAAAAAATGCAAATTTTTACATGCATGACAAAATGTCAGAATTGATCTGGACTAGATGGTCAATGATGTATTATTAAGAGTCTAAAGTATAAAGGTGAGCTTACATGATAGCTAAAATGTTTTGGTGGATAAATATTCAGAACGTTTGTCTTTTGGGGGTTTGGGATTCTGGACACAATGTCCTTCAGAGCCAGTATCTATATGGTGTTTGAATGTTTTCTATTAGTGTGAATCCCCTTTGGGTTCTTCAGTTGCTCACACAGTCCAAAACATACAGTGGGTACGGAAAGTATTCAGCCATTTGCTAAAATCATTTAAGTTCATTTTTTTCCCTCATTAATGTACACACAGCACCCCATATTGACAGAAAAACACAGAATTGTTGAAATTTTTGCAGAGTTATTAAAAAAGAAAAACTGAAATATCAAATGGTCCTAAGTATTCAGACTCTTTGCTCAGTATTTAGTAGAAGCACCCTTTTGATCTAATACAGCCATGAGTCTTTTTGGGAAAGATGCAACAAGTTTTTCACACCTGGATTTGGGGATCCTCTGCCATTCCTCCTTGCAGATCCTCTCCAGTCCTGTCAGGTTGGATGGTGAACGTTGGTGGACAGCCATTTTTAGGTCTCTCCAGAGATGCTCAATTGGGTTTAAGTCAGGGCTCTGGCTGGGCCATTCAAGAACAGTCATGGAGTTGTTGCAAAACCACTCCTTCGTTATTTTAGCCGCGTGCTTAGGGTCATTGTCTTGTTAATAGGTAAACCTTTGGCCCAGTCTGAGGTCCTGAGCACTCTGGAGAAGGTTTTCGTCCAGGATATCCCTGTACTTGGCCGCATTCATCTTTCCCTCAATTGAAACCAGTCGTCCTGTCCCTGCAGCTGAAAAACACCCCCACAGCATGATGCTGCCACTGTTGGGACTGTATTGGACAGGTGATGAGCAGTAAATATGGGTATAAATGTGGAGCGCTAAAATTCACACAAAACATTTAAATATATATGCAATAGTCCATTACTGAACGATATCCAGGTATAGGAAGTAGTACACCGTGACAGCTAGGTAAGGCTAAATAAATGTAAAGGTGTGTAGCAGTGCCCCTCCACCAGTCACTCCAGCCTCTCACCTCACAGATTCGACCTCCCAGAGGTCACAGCACTTTTAGAAGCAAGCCTTCGCACTTCCAGCTTCCACCATGCGTTTTAATTGGAACCGCATCAAATCCACAAATCGCATCAGGTCCATAAAAATTGCATTAGGTCCATAAAAAATAAACACCAGATCTAGGCTACCCTGTGCGACTGACACG
>BLSH010011796.1:459783-479257 GCA_018402905.1 Glandirana rugosa
ATACCAAAAAAAAAAACAAAACAAAAGGACAATAGTTTCTGTAAATGGATTGGTCAATTCTTTGGAAAACATTGGGTCATTCGAAATATGTTCTTCTCTATAACATTATGGTCCCAAGCGCAAAGAGAAACACAAAGATTGAGTTACAACAACACTGATTACAGTTACTATTGGACTAGATATAATACATATACAAAAGAAAGTGGAGTTATTTTGTATAACCTTTTTTTTTTTTTTTTTCTTTTAGTCATTTAAGTGATCATACATGTCACCAGTGCCTTTCATAAGTCTGGGGGAATTTACACAGTAAGAAACAATATAACGTCGGTAAACGAAAATGTCAACAATTCTGTGTTTTTCTGTCAATATGGGGTGCTGTGTGTACATTAATGAGGAAAATAAATGAACGTAAATGATTTTAGCAAATGGCTGCAATATAACAAAGAATGACACATTTAAGGGGGTCTGAATACTTTCCGTGACCACTGTACATACTAGTGAATTTACTGATTTTCTTTTTTTTTTTTTTTTTCCAATATGTTTTATTGAGGTGAAAGAAAACATATACATAATATAGATCAGGTTATCATTGACATTAGTCACAACAACATTGAGTTAGAAACACAAAGAGAAACGCGAACCCTGGTATTACAATATCTCTTCTTGTATAAAGCTTACTGGGTTACAAAAGGTTTCTTAACTGGTTAGGTAAATGTCTTTGATAACAGGAAAACAAAACAAAAAAAAAAACCATAGACTCATCGACAAAAGCCGAACTAATAGGCTAGATTGAGCTAGGTTTAGCTTAGTGCTGGTTCCTTTGGCTATTGGAACCTCATTAAGGTTTGTACTAAGCCTATGTTAGAGGGTATGATAGGGGTCACGTTGGACCCCGAGTGGACAACAATATTTGAAGTAAAAGCAGGAGATATAGGTATGTATAGAGGAAGAAAGCGAAAGCAAGAGAGAGAAAGAAGGAGAGAGAGAGAGAGAAAGAAAAAAGAAAAAAAAAAAAGGGGGGGGGCGGTGGGGATAAGGATGAAGTTTTCGTATATTGTAGGTGTGGGAGCAGTAAGGAATGTGAGATTTAATTCTTTACCAAATCTTTGTAAACATCAGAGGTTGAGAATATATTCCATTGTCTCCATAATTTATGAAATTTTTCAGTATTTTCATATTTAATTGCAATCGTTTCTTCCATATGGTAAATGGTATCTACTTTGAGCGCCCATTCTTTCACAGTAGGGGGAGTGCGTGATCTCCAGTGAAGCGGAATTAGGGTCTTGGCTGCATTCAGCAGGTGTCTGGTTAAATCATTTTTGTATGATTTGTATGATAAATCATTCACATGGAGTAGGCAGCATGCCGCATCTAAGGATAAGCAGGTATCTGTGATGGATTTTGAATCCATGAGATGATCTGCTTCCAGAATCTCTGGATAAGATCACACTCCCACCAGAGGTGAAGGAAGGTACCTCTTTCCCTAAGACATCTCCAGCAAGAATCTGATTCGCTAATGTGCCAAGCTTTCAATTTGGCGGGCGTGTAATACCATTGGGTGCTTATTTTGTATGCTGTTTCTTGCATTTTTGTGCTTAAGGAGCACTTGTGAGTGAAAACGGTTGCTTTGGTCCATTGTTCCCCTCTGATTGAGATCCCAAGATCTCTTTCCCAGTTTGTTTTGTGATTGTCAGTTGTGTTGTTCAGGGGTTTTGAAAGCCAACCATATATCAATGAGGTTCCCCTTCTAATTGGTTTTTGGTTGAAACATATCTCTTCGAACTCTGAGAGAGGTCTAGAGATGGATTTCTTGTGTTTGTTATTTTGAATGAAATCATGTATCTGCATGTAGTTCCAGAAAGTCAAATGCTTCAATTGGGGCATCTTTTTAAGTTCTGTATGACTTTTAATTACTCCTTTGGACATAATGTGATAGGCTGTTAATGTGTAATTGGGGTCTAATGATGTGGGGTTTCTCCTTTCTATTCCTGGAGGGAAATCTGGGTTATTGGTGATTAGTGATAAAGGACTAGGGGATGAGGAGAGCTGATGTTGTATGGCTGACTTGTGAAACGCTTTTAATGTTGCTGAAATCAACGGATGGTTACGGACACCCAAGGGATATTTTGAGGGGTTAGACCAGGGCATAAAATGGATGGAGGGGATCAAACCACTTTTTTCAATTCTGACCCATTCCTTGTTTTCTTGATGGCAATGCCAATCTAGAATTCTGTTTAGGTGTGAAGCGAAATAATATTTTTTGAAGTCTGGGACACCTATCCCACCAAATATTTTGGGTGTACAGAGAAGTTTTAGGTTTGTTCGTGGTTTTTTATTTGCCCATAGAAATTTCCTCTTAATTGATGTGAGAGATTTGAAGAAAGAGTTGGGGATGTCTATTGGGAGAGTATGAAATAGGTACAGCAATCTAGGGAGTATTACCATTTTTAAAATGGCTGCTCTTCCGAACCAGGAAAAGTGCCTGTTTATTTCGGGGTCCGTAAGAAGGGAGGCATTTAACTTCCAATTGAAATGTTTCTTTTGTGAAGTATTCATCTTAATTGTCATTGAGATCGGGGCATGGTCAGAGAGTGCGATTGTGCCTATTTCTGCTCCTAATACGTCAGGTAGGTCTCTTTGGGATATGTACAGATGATCTATTCTGGTGTATCTTTTATGGATAGCAGAAAAGTAGGTGAAATCTTTAGTTGTTGGGTGTAAAGTTCTCTAGGTATCTATCAGTGTCAAAGATTTGAGCATCAATTTAATCTTTTTGAGTATTTTATATGTTATGTAGGTGTTTCCTGAGGAGGTATCTTGATTTGGGTTGAGAGGTATATTAAAATCACCTCCTAGTATGATACAGCCCTCAGCAAAGCTCTTAAGCTCATCTATTACTGATTGGCAGAAGGTAGTGTGTGATCTGTTTGGGAAGTAGACATTTGCTATAGTAAGTGGTCTACCATTCATTGTTCCTTTTAGGAAGATATATCTTCCATCAGTATCAATTAATTGATGTTCAACTGCAAAAGGTGCGTTTTTACTTAGAAGTATTGAGACCCCTTTTGTCTTGGCTATTGGGTTTGTCGAATGAAAAGCTTACGTGAAATATCTATTTGTTAGTTTGGGGGGTTGTGTCCCTTTAAAATGTGTTTCCTGAAGTAGAACTATTTGTGGTTTGCTTTTCTGAAGTTCCGTTAGAATTTTATTCCTTTTCTCCGGTATATTGAGTCAGTTTACATTGTGAGAGATTATACTGGGGTAATTCCCCAATCCTGTATAGGCCATAATGGTGTTTTAGTGTAGTGTGACAGGGGAGGGAGAGGGAAAAAAAAAAAAAAAAAAAAGGGGGGAGGAGGAAAAAGTAAGGGGAGGAAGGGAGAGAGGAGAGAGAGAAAAAAGAAAAGTGTTTCGAAAGAGTAGTTAAAAAGCGGAGTGCTAAGGTCACCTGGGGGGGTCAGCCGACCCTCCTTGAGGTGGTTGTTTGAATGTCAATAGATATTTAATGAGTTTGATCAGTGTTATTCAAATGGGGGAAAGTGGAAGACAAGATTATCGGGGGTGATAACTATTACCTTAGACTTAAGGTTTTTAGTCAGAAAATGCACTTGTCTAAAAGAGTGGCTCAAAAAGGGACGAAGCTCAGCCTCTAAAATAGCTCCACAAATATAAAAGACAATAAACTATGTCTCTGGTAACGCTGTCTAAAACATGTGTTAATGAAAAACATGGTAAGTATACAACAATACAACATTATTAAATCTTTATTACCTTACAGGCTCATCTCCGGGTGGCGGCTAGCGGAATCCCCCCCTCATTCGGATGGAGCGATGCCTGAAGTCACCTCTGTGTTAGAGTAGTTATTTAATTGTCAATCCTGTTAGTTAGGTGACAAAACAAAAATTGTGATATGTGAGGTGCTTAAATGCCCTTGGTCCGCTCTGGAGGAGAACCGGCCAGCCACCTTTGTCCCATGGAGAGGCAGCAACCAAGGCAATCATAGGTGACCAATCCAAGTCGTGCATGATACTCCCCAGTCTAACTTAATAGCCTGGAGAGCATGATGCCCAAAGCATAGGTCCCATTAGGCAAAATATTAAGATCTCTTAGCCATATATATAGATAAACCAACCAGACATACAGGACCTAGGTGTTTATGAATGGTATAGCTGAACCTTATTTGAAAGTTTCAGGTCTGCAAAATCTTAATAGCTCTATGGTGTTGTTGCAGTCCTAGTGTTATAGCATAACTAGATCACTGCATTGGTACCTATATGAAGTGGGAAAAAGAGTGGAAAAATAAAAAGTCAGGGTGAGAGACCTCACATGTCCTCAGAGGTTATAGATTGGGTCTGAGGTCTTTTGAAAAGATCCAAGGTAATGTGAAGTCCTTTCTGCCATTGAATTATTCTTCTTCCTTGGCGTCTCTTGTGTCTCTCTGTAATGGCAATTGCCAAGTGAGTGGAGAGAAAAGGAAATTAGTCACAAAGTCTGACTGACAGAGTATTAGGCATTCCTGGACGAGAGACTACGGCAGTGAAGCGGTGTTTGTTCTCTTTAGGTTCCCAAAGTGATCAAAAGAATGATTGTTTAAAATGGTCTCAGAGAAAAATATCAATACCATCTGAGAGAGTGAAGGTTTACCGTTCGTTAGTATGGAATTCTTTGAGCATAAGGGTCATCAAAGATGAAACGGGTCTCAGTTTCTATTCTGTAGACTTTCATTACAAAAGTTCTTGACGTGTTGCCTGTGTAAAATGGTTAACCTCTTAATAAGAGTGGCATCAGTAAGCAGTGCTGCTGGAAAAAAGAAGAGCGAGAAAAAAAAAAGGGAAAAAAAATACAAAAAGATTTTGTAACAGCCTCAAGGTTTACTTCAGTGTTGTTATGGGGTATCCGTGTAACCTTGCTGTAGTGTCTAGTAGGTGATTTTAGTGGAAAGGGTGACCTCTACTGGTGTATGTGTGGATCGCGTCATTTATATTTTGTCATTATGGACTAGGCCAAAAAGACACAGAGAAGCCAGTCAGATTTGCAGTAAATGCTTCAATAAGGATCCCGTGTTCTTGGTGTTTTGTTTGGGGGGGTCAGGAAGCCCTGAGCTTCCGTTTGCTTTGACTTTTTCCCTTTGTTGTAGGGGGATTTGCTGGGTGTTGCTTTATTAGAAGTGGAGTTGAAGGGTATTGGAGGTGAGAGGCGGAAGTCTTTGTACCAATCAGGTAGATCGATCATATCGATCTGTAGGTGATCGCAGAATTGAGGTAGGTCCTCAGGTGTTCTTAGTAGGTAGTGTCTGCCATTAAGTGTGGCCTGAACAGCAAATGGGAACTTCCATCTATATGTTATTCCTTTATTTTTCAGCACTTCCAGTAGGGGTTTAACTGCACGTCTATTGTTCAATGTAATCGGTGAAAGGTCTTGGAATATTTGGATAGGGATCTTATTGAACATAATTTGATCGCTTTGTCTTGCTTTCTGCATAATCTCTTCCTTTAAAGGAAAGCTGGACAGACAGCAGATAATATCCCTGGGGGGGGAGTCGTCAGTTGCTTTAGGCCGAAGCGCCCTGTGCGCTCTGTCAAAGTCTATGGGGGATTCCATTGGTCTCTCCAGAATGCTGTTAAAAATTGTGCTGAGAGCTGATTTTATCTGGTCTGATGGCACAGATTCGGGTACCCCCCTGACCCTCACATTGTTCCTCCTCCCCCTATTTTCGAGATCCTCTAAATGTCTGTTAATTGCGATCAAGTGTTGGGAGTGCGAGGCTGTTATGTGGTCAAGTCTTTTGATGGCTTTTTCTCTGACCTTCCCCGCTTTGTCGCTAGCCGCCATTTGTTCTGAGAGGTGCTTGATCTCTGTTTTAAGATCAGTAAATGCTGCTGCGAAGGACCGTTTAATGTCCGCGGCAAAATCTGACATATCTGAATATGTCAATGGGTGGTCAGAGAGTGTAGGGTCTCTCACCTGCTCGTCGGATGCTGCTATTGATGCAGTTTCAAAGTCCTCGTCCTCCTCGTGGTCTGAGGCAGCGGCTCCCGGCGCCATCTTGGGACCCGGCGTCTGTCTCTTTCCTTTGCTTTGGGCTCTAAAGATGTCCGTGATGTTTCTGCTGGACATGTAAGTAGCGGATCGTTGCGGGCGAGTGTGGGATCCTGTTTTGGTGATCCTGCCCATGTTTGGATCTTTTGGTGTTCGCGTTAGGGCTTGTGAGGTGAGCTTTGTCCCGGAGCTCTTCCTCTAAGCGTCCATCTCCTCCGCCTGCCAAGCCACGCCCCCGATTTTCTTTGGTCGTAGATTGTGTAAGTTAATGTTCATTTAACTTAGCGAATAGATTTTAGATGTATCGAGGTCAATCATCCAATCATGTGTAAGGCAAAATATTGCATTATTAAGTTCCACTGCACTTGACTGGGTATTTAAAGGGAACGTGGCTTTACTTTCTTTATTTTATTAACTGAACATTCATTACTTCAAGCTTATATCAAGAATGAAATAATTTGCAAAATTTGCTATCGCTACATAATTCTTAAATACTTCCAAATGCTAGAATGGACAAAATGCCTCCACTAGCATTATTGCTTTATTTTAAAATGTGTACAATGCTATTGCATGAAATTTCAATGGATATTTAAAAGCCTAGCAGAACAGTTTTAATAAAAAACTTTCACATGAAGCTTTAGGCCATCAATTCAAGTATTTATATACAATATATTTATGACTACACCCTGTAACAGAAATATTCCATTGCCTTCTTAAAACTGAAGTTTTTTTCATGTTATCACTCTAATTATTAAACTAAAAGTGAAAGAGGTGTCAATGAACAAGGCTATTCAGCTCATTCTCTTACATTCTATTAGCTACTTGCCATAATGAACCTTTGATTTATTTTGCAGGCGCAACCTTAAAAATAGAGTCATGTCTCTCAATTGCAATTGTGTGTTTCAGGCTTGCTGTAAACAAGGCTGTATTTACAAAAATGACACTCATAGGCAAGTAACTAGGGTAGCAGGGTAAGGGGTGCAGTGCTGAGCTTCGGTTGGATTTTAGCAATAACAGCAGCAAATTTGATTAATTTAAATAATTTGATTGTTGGATCTTTTGATCTTTCACCCTTCCTTCCCTTATCTCATCTCTATCTTATTTCTGTAGTCGCCAGTATATTAATGCTTTCACCTCCCTTATCCCCTCATCTCTATTTTGAGAATGAGCTGAACACACCTAGGTTTAGTTTGGGGATGTTCAACCAAACATATCAAAAGTGATAGCAAATCAATTTTCTCTACTCTTAAGGTGAACAGCCAAAAAGTGCATTGGTGCTGGGCACTGCCCCTGAGAAGTTGTTTCACGGCAAACAAAAAAATGTAAAAATCTAGTTTTACAGGAAGCAGTGCATTTAATAATGCTTAAAGTGCAAAATTAAAAATGCACTATTCCTTTAAAAAAAACCTGCTTGAGGGTCCCCTAAACCTGTCTGTGAAGTGAGGGCTGAATTAAGAACATCATGGGCCTGGTGGGGAGGATTTTGATGGGCTTTTTTATGGAAATAAACAAAAAAAAAAGCAAAAATGTTTTGCTAAAACAAATTAAATATTTCAATTACCATAAAATGTGCCAGTTTAGGCAATAATAGCCCCCAGCATTGATGTCAGTAGCAGCAATAATAACTTCCAGCCTCAGTGCAAGTTTCTGTAACAATGATCCCCAGCAATAGTACAAGTATACGTAATAACCCCATCATTGATGGCAATAATAACTGGCAGCATAAGTGTCAACTTACACAATAATAACCCACAGCATTGGTACCAGTTTCTTCAAATGTATTGCCCAGCGTTGATGCCAGTTTAAAAGTAATATCCCCCAGCATAATTGGCAGTTTCCACAATAATAACCACCAGCATCAGTGTCAGTTTACACAATAACAACACACAGCATTGGTGTCAGTAACAGCAATAATAAGTGTCAGCATAAGTACCAGTTTACGCAATAATAACCCACAGTATTGGTGTCAGTAGCAGCAATAATAACCCCCAGCATCAGTGCCAGTTTCCACAATTATATCCCCCAGCATTGGTGCCAGTTTAAAAGTAATAACCCTCAGCACAAATGCCAGTTTCCATAATAATAAACGCCTTAATCGGTGCTAGTTTACACAATAGAAACCCATAGCATTGGTGTCAGTAGCAGCAATAATAACCCCCAGCATCAGTGTCAGTTTCTGCAATTATATCCACGCAAAATTGGTGCCAGTTTAAAAAATAATAGCCCCCGCCATAAATGGCAGTATCCATAATAATAACCGCCAGCATAAGTGCCAGTTTACGATTGACAGCCCACAATATTGGTGTCAGTAGCAGCAATAATAACATAATAGTGATAATAAGCATCAGTGCCAGTTTCTGCAACAAAAATACCCAGGAATGGTGCCATCTACCATAATAACCCTATCACATACCTTGTGGCAGAGCGTGACGTGTAGAGGGAGGCTTCTTGTACAGCCTTGGCTCAAGGACCACTGATGTTACGATAGTGGCCGGGAGAGCACAGTGAGATATGAGTACCTGTAAGATCTTCTGCCTGTTGTAGAGGTGCGTAGCAGGTGAAACACAAGAGTTGGGCCAGATAGCTGGAACAGCAGATGGCAGCAGGAACAGCAGACCCTGGGCTGTGTAGGCAGCTGGTTGCAGGTACAGGAGGACTGGAAGCTCATGACAGGTGAAGAGCCAGCGAAAGCCAAGCAGTATGCAGAGCAGAGCAGATGAATGACTTGATGCAAGGTCAGGCAAGTCAGGTCAGCAAAAGATGGTCAAATGCAGGCACAAACATCAAGCAGAAATTGGTCAGGATAAAGGCAGAGGTCAGCAACACAGGATCAGGCAGAATAGTAGGAGGTAAGCAGAGTCTAGAGGCAAGCCAAGGTCAGAGTAGGAGACATTCAAATGTGATTAGGACAAGCCTAGTCTATCACAGAACTCAGACAGAGGAACAGATACAGGAACACAGGTGACAGTTGCAGATCAGACAGCGACCAGCTAGTGCAGCTGCTGAACTTATATAGACCATTTGGCACCAGTATCAGTGGCAAATGCGTGCACACCTGCGCATACACATTTATGTGCACCGCAGGATGGGTGCAGGGTCACACCTGCAGATCTGTGTGCACTTCAGAGCTTCAGTTGTATTATGGCTAGCACATCCCTGACAAACTCCCAGCATTGATGGCAGTTTCTGCAATGACACTCCCCACGTGAACTGGCTGGTGTTGTTAACTCTTTGGGGAGGGGAGGTTAATTAATTGACAACGCTATTTGTAATATGCAGCATAAAGGGGTTAATATACTGCCACTGATGCATTAGTGACCAGTGGCATTTAATTAGCCGCTTTGTGCTGCATCAGTGTCTGTGTTTATAAACCCTTTCATGCTGCTGCCCCTGCCACTAATGCTGCACAAAGGTTAATTATCTGCCACTGGTCAGTATTGCATCAGTAACTGATGGTAGTACATTAACCCCCTTCATGCTGCATATTAAAAATAGCACTGTTAATGAATTAACTTACCCTCCTCATCCCCCCCCAAAGAGTTAACCACCTCAGCCAGTTCAGACTGAGCTGACACTGTGACACAACATAGGAAATAATTATCTGCCAGCCCAGCGCCTCCTTTGCTCACTTGTACATTGCTTCCTCATGGGTTGCAGTGCCACAGCACTCCTCTTCTCCTCTCTCTTCTCCTCCCCGAGCTCTCTAGAGCTGTCATTCTGTTTATTTACAGTGTGGTGGGGATATGGTGACATCATTGACCAAATATTGATATGGCCATATTTGTTCCATTGCCATGGCCATATTTGGTCATGATGTCACCACCACCCTTTGCTTATACGGCCAGGGATTTTCTGGGAATTTAAGTGAATAGGGTCAGTGATGACATTGGCTGTTAAAGATTTTGTAGTGCCTGCACTCACTGGTGTGCTTAACCCCCATTGACAGCAGGAAGTTTCCATCTCTAATAGTACTATTATACAT
Source organism: Glandirana rugosa (assembly GCA_018402905.1). Taxonomy (NCBI): domain Eukaryota; kingdom Metazoa; phylum Chordata; class Amphibia; order Anura; family Ranidae; genus Glandirana; species Glandirana rugosa. Next base: position 469,805 of record BLSH010011796.1, read on the forward strand.
GATGTTTGGCTTCTGCTAAATGGGTGAATGTTCAGGGGTTTGCCTGAACAGTTAAGAACTGAACTTTAACCAGTTCAATACAGGGCACTTTCACCCCCTTCCTGCCCAGTCCAATTTTCAGCTTTCAGCGTTGTCGCATTTTGAATGACAATTGCGCGGACTTGCAACACTGTACCCAAACACCATTTTTATAATTTTTTCCCACAAATAGAGTTTTCCTTTGGTGGTATTTGATCACCACTGGGGTTTTTATTTTTTGCGCTACAATTTAAAAAAGACTGAACATTTTGAAAAAAAAGTTTTTCTTTGTTTCTGTTACAAAACTTTGTAAATAAGTAAGTATTCTTCACTGATGAGCACTGACAAGGCTGCACTGATGGGCACTGATGACGCAGTACTGATTGGCACTAATGAGGTGGTACTGATGATGAGGCACTTATATGCAGCTCTGATGGGCACTGATAGGCAGCACTGATAACAGTACTGATGGCCACTGATAGGTGGCACTGATATGCAGGGCACTGATAGGTGGCACTGATGGGCACTCATAGGCGGCACTGATGGGCACTTATAGGTGGCACTGATAAGCACTCATAGGTTGCACTGGTGGGCACTTATAGAAGGCACTGATGAGCACTGATGGTTACTGATGGGCAGCACTGATAGATGATGTTGATAGGCAGCACTGATGAGGAGGCACTGACAGACATCACTGATGGGCACATAGTGCCATCCCTAATGGCCACTGATTAGCACTGATTGGCATCCCTGGTGGGCTCTAGTGGTCATACCTGGTGGTCTCCAGTGGGCATCCTCGATGGGTCTGCACTGATAATCAATGCGATTGGACACAGCTGATCGCATGATAAAGAGCCTATGTCATAGGCTCTTTACCTAGATCGGAGATGCGGTGTGTCAGACTGATAAGCCACACCACTGATTGCCGTGCTGAGCTCCCCCATGGGCACGCGCTAGCGGCTTAACCTGGCGGACATCATATGATGCCCAATCAGGATAGTACAACCACTTTCCAGCTGTCATTCTGCTATATGGCGGGCGGGAAGTGGTTAAGCTTATCCCTAGTATCTTCCTGTTGTGTATGACCTGTATATTTACCACTTCACCTTCTTCTCCCTTTGCATATGACCTGTACAAACTGTTGTGTTTTATCTAATGCACCAACATCAAGCTCTATGTCTATCCCACCTCAATATCAGCATGTTTCTACTATTCCTAAAAGTTGTAGACACAGTGCGGTCATCCTGGGGTATCTACTTTTTTAAAAACTGATTATTTGGGGGATGCCTGTACTGTCTTGGCTGTTTTTTGGTCTTTAAAAATAGAAAATCCAGTGGATAATAAATACCACCAAAATGAAGCTCTATCTGTCTCAAAAAAATATAAAATTAATTTGGGTACATTGTTGCATGAGTAATTGTTACCTTAGTCAAACTATCCCATTACTTGAAAACTGTAATAAAGGGATAGGCAAATGGTTAATAACAAATTCCATAAAATGCAATAAATAAATCTACATTAAAAAATGAGTGCTCGTGGTGTCTGGCTGGCTCATTAAGAAGCTCATAATGCTTTGCCATCAGACAAAAACTTTGACACATTTCATACCTTTAGTACTTACTTATAAGTTTAAACTAGGGGAATAAAGTTGTTTTTTGATGCCAAAGTATGACGTGCTACTCATTTGATGCAATACGTCACTGAGGAATCATTGTGTTGTTTGGTGTATCAGGACTAGGCAAGTACCAAGAACCAGCGATATCTGCTGCATGCAGTATGATTTGGCTGGATCTCCACTGGGTGCAGAAAAGCAATGTATCAGTGGTAAGGTTTTCATTCTAAAACCTTGACTGCGTTTTCTGTAGTATATGTCCAACACAATCACTCTATAAGAAGGGAGAACTTAATAGAAGGCTGTACATTGCATTCATTTGGTTTTTCTTTTCATCTTTTAGCAGCTAGCATCAGGACCGGCCCTACCATGGGTCCCACTGGGTCCATTGGACCCAGGCAGCACTTTGAGAGGGGCAGCAATTTGATGTCCAAGTTTCTTTTCCAGCAGTTTTGTGTGTCATCCAGTGGCGGACTGGGCTGGGGGAAAGGGAAACAACTGGCCCCCAGTCTGTTCCACTGCCCTGTAAAAAGGCCGCCCTGGTGCTCTCAACACACATTCTCATAGTTGCCAGGTGCGAGGGTGCTCACACACAGTCTAGCACCGGATGTTAAGCACCCGAGCATAGGCTCAGGTGTGTGCGCTGCTGGGGGCGGGGTACCCACAGGAGACAGAAAGCAATGAAAGAACCCTTTCCCACCGGCTCCGCCAGCAGTCGATGTTTGCGAGGCTTGCTTTTCTATTGGGTGGAACTGGAGGAGGGGGGTGTGGCCAACCTCACACCTGTCCCGCCTTCTTCTGCTCTGGAGCATGCGTGAGGCTAGGCATTGAAGACTCTGGGAGCCCTGGGAGAGAGCAACAGAGAGGTAAGTAAGTTCTGAGTGACAGGACACAACGAGTGTCCATCATTTTTTCTAGTAGCGGCTGCTGATCTGCTAGAAGGCCAAATGTTGCATAACCTGTCATGCTCAAAAATCAGTATACAGCCCTAGCTTGCCATTAAATGTTATTACACCATTGTGGCCCTTCTGTCTTTGTTGAGCACAATGAATTGCTTGACATATCCGGGAGACAGCGCTGAGGATGCCGGCATCTGTAGCTTAGTAGAAGTTTGATCTCCACCTAGGTGTCCCCTGACCCCCCCCAGGGGGGGTCCAGGGGTTTCGGTAAGGGCACATCTTAACTGGTGGAGGATTTATCACAAGATTGGTGGCGTGGTGGATTATTGTCGGTATATTTTTTTTGGATGAAATTCATATCTTCCTATTGCACCAATATCTTTTCAGTGGATGGAACTTTGGACTAAAGAACATTTATACACGTGCACTTAATATTCTTGTATATTTTTTTATTAACTTTTTCTCTTTATTTTTTCATTGTTTGATCTTCTTCTATATATTTTTATTGTGTATTCCCGCTGTCGCTTATTGATTATGCGTGTACACTAGATGTGCTGTTCGTTTGGGGCACTATAATATACACAAGCGCATTATATGTGTATTTACACTGTCCATATACTACCCTAGCCTATCCATATACTGCCCTAGCCTGTCTATATACTACCCTAGCCTGCCCCTATACTACCCTAACCCACCCCTTGAAATTGAACATAATGGTAAGTCATATAACATATGCATATAGACAAGCTGCTGTTGCATGTAAATCTGATTTCCTGATAAATTTAATTTTAGTTTTGATTCTCATGATATAAAATAATGGATGTGGGGGCCTTTTGCTGGGTGTGACTTTTTTTTTGGGGGGGGGAGGGACTGCATTTCAATTTTGGATCCAGGCAGCACAACGTCTTGGGCCAGCCCTGGCTAGCATATTAGACAACACTGATAAGCAATTTTAATATGGTATTGTAAATTGTGCTGCACTATTATAATATTGCAATTATTACCTAATTTAATAAGGCATATAGTAAAATGCTTACAAAACATCTTATCAAGAGGGCAATTATTTTAATTCTTTTTTGTTACTTGTCTGGCTACAGTCTAAAATGTGTGGCAACAGCAATAAAACATGCTAAATTATTGTTTACTAGTTTTGTATCAATCTTTATGACATTCCCAGTTATGCAAATATGTTGATTTTCTAGGATAATGGGAAAAAATGTTATTTTCACAGTTTGATGAATAGTAACAACAAAAGGTCACTGCTGCCTTTCTTTAATATAAGTTCCTAAATTAATAGTTAGATTCATTTAAAAGTCAAATCAGGGAGCAAGAAAAATGTATAATTCTTCGCTTGAAGAAATGTCTGAAAAGGATATAAAAACATGTATAAGCAATATGTAAAGCACCACATAAATGGTTAGCACTATATGAATGCCTTTTATACAAAAAGAAGCAGCACAGAATGAATATCAGAAATCTTCAAATACTGATTCAAAAAAAGCAGATGTGGAAGTTTTAGAGAAAAAAATGCTAAAGGTCAACTTAGTAGTACCATGTTACTCATTTTTTATTAAATACTACAGTGTGTTGCCTTACTTTCTTGTCAGTTTTAATAAATAGTTCTTGTCACTATTAGAATAAAGACGTTTTTTCTTTACAGTTTAAAATTATGCAAAATAAGGTATGTCTTCAAAGCTTACAGCAACTATTGAATATAAAAAAATGCATAGACCTCTTTTTTTAGAGGTGTAACCAAAATAAAAAAATCATATCAGGTGCAACCAGATATGTTGCCACTATGAAGATAATGTTAAGTGTAGTACATTTATAAGATTTCCATAGCTAGTTTTCAAGCTTACTAATATTAACCACTTCAATATCAGGTACTTTTATCCCTTTCCTGTCCAGGCCAATTTTCAGCTTTCAGTACTGTCACATTTTGAATGAAAATTGCACAGTCATGAAACACTGTACCCATTGGAAATCTTAATCATTGTTTTCACACAAATAGAGCTTTCTTTTGGTGGTATTTAATCACCACTGGGTTTTTCATTTTTTGCTAAATAAACAAAAAAAGATGGAAAATTTTGAACAAAAAACACATTTTACTTTGTTTCTGTTATAACATTTTACAAATAAATAATCTTTCTTCATACATTTATGTCAACATGTATTCTGCTACATTTCTTTGGTGAAAATAACCGGAATCAGTGTTTATTATTGATCAATCCTGATGTACTGACACCCTCTCATTTTTTGAGGCCTGAAAATGCCAGGACAGTACAATTAGCCCCAAGTGACCCCTTTTTTGAAAGTTGACAGTCAAATGTATTTAGTGAGAGGCATGGGGAGTTTTTTGAAGTTGTAATTGTTTGTCACAATTATTTGGAATGAAGAAAATAAAAAAAAAATGTTTACACTTTTTTTTACATACTGTCATCAGTGTGGTACAGCGTTATCATATAACTGGTGTGGTGGTGATCAGGGACACTGACTGGTGACGGCATGTAAAAAAAAAAATAATAATAATTTTTTATACATTTTTTTATTTTATTTTTATAGCATTTTTTCTTTTTTTTTTACGATTTTTTTTCTAACACACTGCGAGCAGAGCAATACAGCATTACCATAGTAACACTGTACTTCTCTGGGGAAGTGATCAGGATTTTTTTTTGTGTTAACACATTATGATTGCTTATATCAGTGAATTTCATTGGTATAAGCAATAATTTTTACTAAAAGACATGGGTTCATTCAGTGTCTTTTGTTGTGATTAGCTGTGATTGATCAAAGCTAATCATATTGTACAGATGGACTGTGATTGGTCCTGTCTGTAAAATGAGTTAAACACAGTAGGTGAACTGTAATTATTAATTTAGTATGGTACCTTCCTATCACATCATATTGGTTATGTCATCAAGCCTAAACATAGTGGCAAAAAAGAATTCCCTAAGAAAGGGACAGAGAAGCTTATAGATGGCAAGAGAGTATATTTTCCAAGATTAGTATACATTTGTTGATAGGGTACTGCAAAATAAGTGAATTAATATAAAATGAATATAGAATTAATATAAAATGTCCACACGGTGGCCAAATGCCCTGTGTGGTAATTTCATCACCGTGCGCCCAGGCGGTGCATGCTGGTATGGTAGTGACGAACAGTGATACAAATCACAGGACCAACATGGAACATAAAACAATCACAAATACAATTAAGACAATTGTCCGATTGTCACATTAAAACGCCCCCAAGGGAAATCCCCACGTGATCACTGTGACCAATAACATCTAGCAACACAATTGTATACAATGTGTGGCATGAAAGGAAGTGATCCATTGTTAACAATTGTCATGTGATCTGCTGTGATTCGTCACAGCGATCACATGACACTGGAAGTGGGCTGGTACAGTGATCAGTCATCGGCTATGTCTGATGCACACAGCCAGTGACAGATCATGCCGCTGCTTGACTCTGTGGCCACGTGAAAAACGCGTTCTGGGAGGATGTCATATAATATCCTCCCAGAACAACAGTGATCCAGCCATCATTGTACTATAGGCCGGGCAGGAAGGTGTTAAACAATCTTATGAAACAAACTCTTTTTTAAAAATCTCATTAAAGTAAAACTATAGGTAACTGTGAGGTAGTGTTCCATTATAATATCAGAAGGCAAACTGTATAATTTTATATGCAGCTTGCTTTTTTCCTAGTGTATATATTTAAAAATAACTGGTGGTCCTATCAATACCAGGCACTTTATTTGCCAATAATACACACTCTCCTGTAGTAAAATGTATGCAGTGTGTGACTGAGACATCTGAGTGTGTTGGATACCTGGTGCCTCCACTGCACTCTGTTTCCATCCACCAGTTCCTACATCACTACTGAGTCCTGACATAGGAGCCAGTAGATGGAACCACAGTGGAAGGATCCAGCAAACCAGGAAGAGTTTGATGCTGGTATACTGATGCTGGTAGCACTGCAAGGGAGTGACTTTAGATAAAGTTGTAACATAACTCTCTTTTAAGGCTTTGTGAACATACAGCCTACAGCCAACGGTCAAAGCATTCCTATCCTCAAGTTTAGGAGCTGTAGTGTACATGAAGCCTTAGAGAGTTATCACCTGAACAGGTGCCCAGTAGGGATGAGCCGAACACCCCTTTGGTTCAGTTCGCACCAGAACACCGCAAATGGGAAATACGTTTTTTAGAATAATGCTCATTTTAATGGCTTTTTTGCCTTTTTATTGCCATAAAAAGTGTATGGGGACCCGGCACTGCCCTAGGGGACATGTATCAATGCAAAAGAAAGCTTTAAAAAAGATTGTCTTTTCAGGAGCAGTGATTTTAATCATAATTAAAGTGAAAAAAAATTAAATATCCCTTTCACTGCTTAGATTTACTGCTGCAAAATGGCAGCGCTACGTGAATTTCCATATATAGACGGCGATTTGCGCTCTCACGCCCACTGCACAATGTGTGAGTGTGTTCATGGGTCGGGCAGACTCGATGTCCACCGGTGACCCACGATCGCCTAATACAGAGGCAGAACGGAGAACCTCCAATGTAAACACAGCAGTTTCTTGTTCTGTCAGGGGACATGACAGTGATCTTCTGATATCTGTAATAAAGATCAGTTAGATCTGTCATGTCCCTCCCAGCCCCCACACAGTTAGAACACAGTGAGGGAATACATTTAACCCCTTGATTGCCCCCTATAGTTTTACTCCCTCCCTGTCAGTGGCTATTTTTAGCTCTGATCACTGTATAAATGGCAATGGTCCCAAAAAAGTGTCAAAAGTGTCCGATCTGTCCTCCACAATGTCGCAGTCCCGATAAAATTGCAGATCACTGCCATTAACAACAAAAAAATAAAAATAATAAAAACACCATAAATCAATTCTCATAGTTTGTAGACGTGATAACTTTTGCGCAAACCAATCAATAAACGCCCATTTTTTTAAATTTTGGCACAGGGTTTATTTATTTATTTTATGTATTTATTTCAGGTACTTATATAACGCAGCGGATTTACGCAGAGCTTTTACATATACATTGTACATTGAAGTCAGTCCGTACCCTCAAGGACCTTACAATCCCTAACTTACATTCATACATACACATACTATTGTCGATTTAGACAGGATCCAATTAACCTACTAGCATGTCTTTGGAGTGTGGGAGGAAACCCAAGCAGGCACAGGGAAACATGCAAAATCTAGGCATGTAGTGTCGTGGTTGTGATTCAAACTAGCGACCCTTTTGCTGCTATGCAAATATGCTAACCACTACACCACTCCGCCCCTAACCACTTCAATACACTGTGTTATATATACTAGACTGACTGCACCATATAGTCTGAACTATATCCTACGGGGATTGCACTCTTTAAAACTGTAGTGACATGCCCCAGTCAAACAGGTGCAGAAAAATTGGGCCTTGGGTATTGGTGCTGGCAGGACACTTACTCTCATTGGGCACAGGAACCAGCCCTGCAGTTCTAATTTATTTTAAAAATTGTAATGACATGCCCCAGTCAAACAGGTGCAGAAAAAATGGGCCTTGGGTGTTGGTGGTGCCCTAAACACAAAATATTGTTGGAAGCTAGCATCATCAGGATTCAGGACAGGAGGAATAGGATAGACAGCATAGGCAGTCTTCAAAGGATCCCAGATTCCCTAGCAAATTCAGTTGCATCAGGGGCTTGATAGCTGCTGATCCAGGACTGATTCATTTTTATAAATGTGAGCCTATCAACCGAGTCTGTGGACAGGCGTACTCTATGATCCGTTACGAAATCTCCAGCTGCACTGAATGTCTGTTCAGAAATCATGCTGGATGAAGGACATGTCAGTAGCTCGATTGCATATTGAGCAAGTTCCAGCCAGTGGTCCATCCTCAAGACCCAGTAACTTAGTGGATGCTCAGTTGTCAGCTCTTGCCACCATATGCAGATGCTGACGATGTTTACTTGAACCTGGGCGCTGAGGACTTAAAAATTGTTTAAAGGCATCTGTCAGCTGGTCACCTTCTCCACAGCTCTTCCTCTGACTGAAGGAAGCCTCAGAAACACTTTGTCCAGCAGCAGGAAAAGCTAACCTCCCAGGGTCTGGAAAGGCGTTGCACAAACTTTTTTTCAAGCTATCCTGAAGATGATTCACTCTCTGCTCCCTCTGCGAAGGCAGGATGAGCTCTGCAACTTTACCCTTGTAACGTGGATCAAGAAGGGTTGCCACCCAGTAATGATCCCTCTCCTTAAAACCACAAACCCCTCCCTGGGGGGCGTGGCGTCTGAGCTCGGAGATGGCCGCATAAGCCCTGAGCTCCGTCAGACCGCCGGGATAGTAAAGACAGCCAGCGGAGCTAAAGCTCGCCCGAAGCCGCAGAATACTCCCCACAACATCAGGGATAGCAGGGGGAATGCGGAGGAGACGAAAAGACCCGATCCCGCAGCTCGGGAAACTCTCCGGCTTCTTCTCCACAGCCGCGAGGCCCAGGCAAAATGGCAGAGGCTCCCTGCACCAGCTTAAGGCCGCAGCCGCGGCCTTTCCTAAACAAAGATCCGGGACTGGATCGCCTCCGCGGTCCAGTGAAGCCTCCTCACCAGCCCTCTCTCCCACCACCAGGAGCCCGGCCAAGACCAGGCAGAGGACAACTTCCCCGCACACAGACACAGCGCAGCAGGAGATGGAGGTGAGTGGAGCGGGCGCCATCACTGCAGCGGAGCCCGTGCAGCCAACACACGCAGACCCCTTTGCTGACTTCGCCACCACAGGGCAGCCGGTCTCCGACACAGTATTGAAGGACATGCTCATGTCCCTGAGGACCTCTATACAGCAGGACATTAACATGACAGTACAGCAATGCCAGCGGGATATTAAGGACTTGGGCAATAGGGTGGACACTATAGAGCAATCTATGGGC
>BLSH010011801.1:9721-31150 GCA_018402905.1 Glandirana rugosa
CCCCACTCTCTTACACTCACCCCCTCTCTTACACTCCCCCCTCTCTAACTTCCCCCTCTCTCTCACCCTCCCATGATATATAATAATGGATGTGGGGTTCTTTTGGTAAGCGTGATTTTTTTTTCGGGGGGTAGGGGGCAGAATTTTATTAAATTAAAGTGGGCTGGTCTGGATGAAGTCCAGGGCCAAATTTTTTGTCCCAGTCCAGTCCTGCCTAATCCGATGCTATATCAACTTCAGCAGACCCTCCCTTTTTTCGTGGTCACCCAAACATATTTCATACCTGGGCGTAAAACTTACCGCTGACCCTGCCATCCTGCACTCAGCCAACTTTCCACCCATGTTGACCCATTTATCTAGTCTCATAGCTTCCTGGGTTACCTTGCCCCTGGCATGGCTGGGACATCTTACAGTGCCTAAAATGGCAATCCTCTCTAAAATGTTATATTTGTTCAGAGTTTTACCAATCCAAGTGCCAACTCACTTCCTCCGAATACTACAATGTAGAGTCCTTGCCTATGTCTGGGGCAACACCAGTCCATGAGTAGCGAGATTAACTATGTACAGTATCTCACAAAAGTGAGTACACCCCTTACATTTTTGTAAATATTTTATTATAGCTTTTCATGTGACAACACATAAGAAATTACACTTTAATATAATGTAAAGTAGTGAGTGTACAGCTTGTATAACAGTGTAAATTTGCTGTCCCCCTCAAAATAACCTAATATACAGCCATTAATGTCTGAACCGCTGGTAACAAAAGTGAGTACACCCCTAAGTGAAAATGTCCAAATTGGCCACAAAGTGTTAATATTTTGTGTGGTCACCATTATTTTCCAGCACTGCCTTAACCTTCTTGGGCATGGAGTTCACCAGAGCTTCACAGGTTGGCACTGGAGTCCTCTTCCACTCCTCCATGACGACATCACTGAGCAGGTAGATGTTAGAGAACTTGCACTCCTACACCTTCCGTTTGTGGATGCCCCACAAATGCTCAATAGGGTTTAGGCCTGAGACGTACTTGGCCAGTCCATCACCTTTACCCTCAGCTTCTTTAGCAAGGCAGTGGTCGCCTTGGAGCTGTGTTTGGGGTCGTTATCATTTTGGAATACTGCCCCGCAGCCCAGTCTCCAAAGGGAGGTGATCATGCTCTGCTACAGTATGTCACAGTACATGTTGGCATTCACGGTTCCCTCAATGAACTGTAGCTCCCTAGTGCCGGCAGCACTCATGCAGCCCTAGACCATGACACTCCCACCACCATGCTTGACTGTAAGCAAGACACACTTGTCTTTGTACTCCTCAAATGGTTGCCACCATGCACGCTTGACACCATCTGAACCAAATAAGTTTATCTTAATCTCATTAGACCACACGACATGGTTCCAGTAATCCATGTCCTTAGTCTAGGTGTAAAATAGTGAGGCGCAATCTGTGCAAACTAAGCAAATAAAAATAGAAAAATAAAATAAAAATATATGACAAAAATATATGTCTGTGATGAATCACTTAATAACACAGTGCCCCTAGTGGCTACAGTGCAAATGCAAAGCAACTATTATATCATAGGTAAACATGTAAAACCAAACCAAATACACACATACAGTGAAATGATGTCACCTAGTGGTGAAAAAATCATGCATAAGCATGAAAAATTCATAGCAAAAGCTTAAGAGAAAAATATATAAAAAGAAATGGATAATGTTCATAAGGTGCTAATGATGAGTGGCTTAGCGATGTAGCTCCTGCAAAGATCAATAGTAGTGCACAATCACTGCAATTCAAAGAGTGTCCAAATAGGTGTCCTTTTTGCAAACGTGAAGTGCTTCAGGGTGCAGACACACACCACCACCAGACAATATTTTGCGCTCACCTCCAGGGGTGACCCCACTTGGGTCTAGTCACACAGTCCCCACTGGGGCACAATCCTCCTTAAACTCAGAAGCGTGGTATATGCCGGTGTATCATAAATCCATATAGCATGTAAAAACAGAGGAATACTCACATAGCGCTGAATCGTTTTAAAGCATAACATTTTAATATAGAAAAGATTAAAAACACTCACATGACACTGTGTGCTACTACACCCTGTTATATTGCTAACATTGGGGTTGATTCATGACAGATGTAATACCCGAGTGTACCGGTGGTAGTACACAGCTTCATGTGAGTGTTTTTAATCTTTTCTATATTAATATTTTATACTTTAAAACGATTCAGCGCTATGTGAGTATTCCTCTGTTTTTACATGCTATATGGATTTATGAAACACCGGCATATACCATGCTTCTGAGTGTAAGGAGGATTGTGCCTCAGTGGGGACTGTGTGACTAGACCCAAGTGGGGGTCGCCCCTGGAGGTGAGCGCAAAATAGTGCCTGGTGGTGGTGTGTGTCTGCACCCTGAAGCACTTTACGTTTGCAAAAAGGACACCTATTTGGACACTCTTTGTCAACCATGGCGAGGCCTGTTTTAAGTGGAACCTGTTCTGTTAAACCACTGTATGGTCTTGGCCACTGTGCTACAGCTCAGTTTCAGGGTCTTGGAAATCTTCTTATAGCCTAGGCCATCTTTATGTAGAGCAACAATTCCTTTTTTCAGATCCTCAGAGAGTTTTTTGCCATGAGGTGCCATGTTAAACTTCCAGCGACCAGTAGGAGAGAGTGAGAGCGATAACACCAAATGTAACACACCTGCTCCCCATTCACACTTGAGACCGTGTAACACTAATGAGTCACATGACACTGGGAGGGAAAATGGCTAATTGGGCTCAATTTGGACATTTTCACTTAGGGGTGTACTCACTTTTGTTGCCAGCGGTTTAGACATTAATGGCTGTGTGTTGAGTTATTTTGAGGGGACAGCAAATTTACACCGTTATGCAAGCTGTATACTCACTACTTTACATTGTAACAAAGTGTCATTTCTTCAGTGTTGTCACATGAAAAGATATAATAAAATATATACAAAAATGTGAGGGGTGTACTAACTTTTGTGAGATAATATATATATATATATATATATATATATATATATATATATATATATATATATATATATTGCATTCAGCTCCAGAGTTTACTAAAAATGTATTTCTAGTATTTTAGAATAGTTTCTAGTATTTTCACCAGTTTTGGGGAAAAAAATTACTGTGGCTTGTTCTGTCACCAAAAGTCTCCAGCAGAAGGAGGCACAGATGTGTTCTTAAATGTATCCTTGAAAAGTGTAAATGGAAGCACTTTGACACTGACCTGATTTAATTTCTCAATATGTGAATCTCATGGGGGGAATCTTAAGGTCAAGCAAATTTTATCACCCGTGAAATGCCTCTGAGAAGAACCTTCCCCTTATCCTTAAACTTTTATGTTATGGGTACAATAAAACATGTGAGAAATCTGCTAAAAACCAATAAAAGAAGATATGGACTGACTTGGAACACGGATAAATGTGAGCTAAACATTAGTTGAATGAAGATGAAAAAAATTGTGTACCATTTCATGCAAGCTGCCTTAGCACACCTCTAGTGTGTTTTATTTAATGTCATTATTACGCAAAAGAAAACCAAATTAATTAGCCCATGATAAATTGAAATCTAAAATTTTTATACTGCCTTTTGGGTCAAAATCATCATGTAAGATCATTGTTGGGGAATAAATCAGATTTTTCTGGGTCAGCTTGTTGTCATATTAAAACAATATAATATAATAATGATTTAAGTTAAGGCTTCCAAGGTCTGTATACAATTTCTCCGGAATCCCAGACATCTATAAACTCCAAAAGGCATTCTTTGTTTCAGAAAATTCAACCCACATATTGTTCACTTATAAGTGACAACTGTTTGACAATTTGAGGAAAGAGGATTAAAAAATCTGTTTCATTAACCAGCTTCCTAATCATTTAACTGTGGCATCCTTTTCCTAGTTGTCAACATTTAGAAAACTTAAGTCTAACTACTGAATATTGTGTATGTATGTTTCAGGAACTTGTATAACAAAACATACATCGTACTATCATCTTACTCATTCAGGGGCAAAGTGACAGTGTTTTTGAAAAGACCACCCTTAGGTTCAATGTTACTTTTCAATCACTAGGCTCAACCACTGTCACATGAAGTAGAAAGGTTGACCCCAGGTATTTTGGTCCTGGCTCTGATAGAGGAATGTTGGGAGATAGCTAAAATGGGTTGGGAAGAGAGGTTTAAAAATCCTGTCCCTTTGTGCTGTATGGGAAAATCAAATGTGTCTCTTGAAAGAAAAAGTTCGATTTTTCAAAGCAATTGCATTATTACATAAATAACAAAAAAAAAAAAAGCTTAAAAAATTAAAACCATTACATGCAGAAAGCACTAAGGAGCAACTTTATAAAGTAATAAATTTGACATTTAGCAAACATTCATAGAAGGTGAATCTGCCAGGTGCATGTGTTTTTAATGACTGTGATTTATTCACCACCAGTAAATGTTTAGTGAAAGTCACATTCACTGCTTTATACACATGTCACTAAGAGTCTAAACTGACTATTAGAGATGGTCTCGGGCGTGTTCGAAATCCCACATGCCCAATCCCACCAGGAAACCGACATGCGGCAAATCACAGGCAGTGAGACATTTCCTGATATGTGCAGCTGCTGACCAGGAAATGTCTCACTGCCTGTGATTAGCCGTCTGCAGTGTCGGTTTCCTGGAGGGATCGGAATTGTGGGATTTTGAACACGCCTGAGCCCATCGCTACTGACTATACATCATACATCTTTCCTCCCAAAACTGATCAGCAGTAATATTGCAAGGACAAGGCCATTCTTTATTGCTTCAATAATTGATTTTGAAAGCAGCAGACTGTTATATTATGCAGGTACTGTATACAGGCATAAGACTTTCCTATCGTTTTCTACTGTTTTGCACTGCTAATAATAGATAAAAGCTAAACTCTGGGCACAAAAACTTCCCCTAGTTGTCGGATTGCTGCTGGCATTGCATGAAAGAGAAAGGCATTATGCTATACGACAACATTACCAATTTCCCTCTAATAGGAATTTTTAGGCAATATATGTTACAACCATATATCATAAAATTATATGTCTTTATTTATATACAATCTACAAAAAATGATTGCTCACATACTATTCTATAGTGGCTGATACATTATGCAACATGTGCATATAATAAACATACAATATTGCAGAATACCCATCAAGTCCTGATGGTGATTCTATATCAAATTCATAGTGCTCAGTTTGTTTGGTTTATCTGCACCAAACACTAAATTCAGGACACACCCGACAACCCAGCAAGTTTCAATTCTTCTTCTTCGGGGGTTGAGGATATGCCATATAATATGCAAAGCCAAAAATACACAGATAAATCAGGCCAAATTATAAAATCAAAAACCTTTCCTTTCCACACCACCAACAGTCAGCTGAGGGCCCACCAAGGAGGACAGCATGCACACACACAGGCCACAAGCATAAGAAGGTCCTCCGTGTGTGCATAGCTGTAATCTCCACCACCATCACCTGAAATGGATGTTATGTGCCAAACTGTCAGCTCAAAATTCTGCATAAATAAGAACATTTTATGATGTACTGTACAGTACAATATGACTGTAACACACAGTATATTCCCTAAAAAGTCCCATTGAATAAAAATTGGTATTATTGATGTGCTAGGGATGTTGGCAAGCTTAGGTCTCGTCGCCACCACTTTTTTAGCATTATGTTGATCTTAGCCTTCTGGATGCAGTATCTTTACAATATTTGAACATTTGACAAACCTTTGCAACTCCGGCACACTAGAAATTGCCCTCCTCTCAATGCTCAAAGAATCAATTTTAAGCACCAAGACAGTTGTTCTTCATTTCTATAACTGCCATATTGGAGATACTCAGACATTGGAGATCTAACCTCCCTCCTTCCATCAAGGAATGGGTCAAAAAATGCAGCAAACTACATGACAAATTTGCCCAATATGTATTTACTTGGAGTATCTGGATCTTTTATATGAGCACTGACTTCTTCAGAAGCCTTTTGTTGTTGGCTGTTATCTTGTGACTGTACTGTGGGCCATCTGCTCTCAGTGGCTACCACACCTACCATTTTACCCTCACTTATCCATCCACTTATTCATCTTATATGTGCCACATATCTTCTCTCCTCTCTGTTTTTTTCACACTCTGTCCCCAACCAGACTCATCCCCCTAGTACACAGAATATTTAAATATTTACATGCATCTACTCATATTTAGATCAACCCTTTTGTTTCCCACAGTGACCCATTTTCAGTGTAAGGCACCTTTTGACTGGTTGTGTATTATTTTGCCTGGCCAATTCCTGCAGGAAACTGTACTGTTTTTGTACTTTATTTTGTGGTGAAAATGGTATCAATAAGAATAGACATGAAAGATATAAACTTCCTATGTGTGCACCAAATGTTCTTATTTTTCTATTAAAATCTTTTTGAACAAAATACCATATAAATAAAACCATGTATATAGAGAATACAGTCCTGTATGGATTAGGTTGACTCCACGAAATGGTATACTTCCACTGCCTTTCGAAAATATGTAACAAGGTTTCTTCATCAGGGAAAAAAATACCATTTTTGCAATAGAAAAGATATATACAAACTAGTATCCCATATATAAATTAGTTTGACATGTTTTTATATAGACACATATGTATCTTGTAACATTACAACATTTCATTGGCATGTCACATCAAGTAGATTTACATCACTTACAATTGCTGTATTTTTTAAAGAAAGCAACCTCCATATCCTTAAGACCACCTTAATTGGCGTCAGCACAAACCTCCTGCCATGCTAGGATAGCAGGAAAACACTTTTCCACAACCAGTGTTTAAAAAGCCATATGTTTTATATCTAAGGGCACAAAAGATATAGTTGTATCTAAGTATTGGTTCAATGCATAATTCCCCCAAAGCACTCTAAAAAGTGGAGGGAGGGAGCACCCACACCAGGGGGCCCCTCACTCTCCACTGGTATGAATTCAATGGGGCAAAGAGAAACAAACAAAAAAAAAAGTAAGTCCAGAGGTCTCTTCTTGATTTGCCCCTATATTCACTTTGTGTAAGGGCTTGTCCTATGGAACCTGTTTTTTTGTAGGTAATTTGGGGTTATTGGGCAATCAATCTACTAATGATTGGATCCAAAATGGGCCAGTATTTTATAAGAATACTTCTGATTTTTTGGTGTTCATTTGAGAATCGCATAATGATTTTAGCAGTATCAATATTTTTCTTTTGACGTTTAGTTTTGAATATAAGATCGTGTCTGTCCAAGTTTTTGAAACGATTGAAAGCTTTTTTTAAAGTTGTTTTAGTATATCCTCTAATTAATAATCTCTCACTGAGTTTATCTGCCTCTTATTTAAAGTCTTTGTATAATGTACAGTTACGTTTGATTCTTAGAAACTAACTATAAGGTATGGAGTTCTTAAGTGGCTCCGGGTGGAAGCTTGTTCCATGCAACAACGTGTTGTCTGCAGTCTCCTTTCTGTAGAGCTTGCTTGTTAATTTGCCATCTTTGTTTTTAGAGATGGTGACTAGAGTTGAGCGGACACATGGATGTTCGGGTTCGGTGGGTTCGGCCGAACTTGACCCGAACTTGACCACGAACCCCATTGAAGTCAATGGTATCCCAAACTTTTGGGCACTAAAATGGCTCTAAAAAATTCACGGAAAGGGCTAGAGGGCTGCAAAAGGAAGCAAAATGGAGGTAAGAGTAGGACAAGTGCCCTGCAAACAAATGTGGCTAGGGAAATAACTTAAAATCACATAAAAAAATGGAGGAGGAGGTGGATGTGGAGTAGGAGGTTGAGGAGGCCTCAAAAAAAGACTAAGTTCACTTAAGTATACCAATGGCTGTATGAGGCCGGTATAAATGTCTATTCTGCACAAGGTACAGACAAGCTTGTGGGATCCATGTCTGGTTCATTTTAATAAATGTTAGCTTGTCCACATTGGCTGTGGACAGGCGGCTGCGCTTGGCTGTGATAATGCCCCCTGCCGTGCTAAACACACGTTCAGACAATACACTGGCTGCAGGGCAGGCCAGCACCTCCAAGGCATAAAGGGCAAGCTCAGGCCATGTGCCCAATTTGGAAACCCAGAAGTTGAATGGGGTAGACCCATCAGTCAGTACGTGTAGCCGTGTGCACACATACTGCTCCACCATGTTGCTGAAATGCTGCCTCCTGCTAAGACGTTGCCTATCAGCTGGTGGTGCTGTTGGCGTGGCGTGCTGCTGACAAAACTTTTTCACATTTCGGCCATGCTAACCCTGCCTTCTGAGGTGCTGGCGGTGCCATAGCTGCGTTGGCGACCTCTTCCTCTTCCTCTGCCTTCACCTTGTGCTTCCACTGAGCCCCCGGTGTCATTTGGGAATGCCCTCAGCAGGGTGTCTACCAGCATGTGCTTGTAGTCGCGCATCTTCTGATCATGCTCCAGTGAGGGAATTAAGGACGGCATGTTGTCCTTGTAACGGGGATCCAGCAGGATGGCCACCCAGTAATCAGCATAAGTTACAATGTGGGCAACTCGGCTGTCATTGCGCAGGCACTACAGCATGTAGTCACTCATGTGTGCCAGGCTGACCAGAGGCAAAGACAAGCTGTCCTCTGTGGGAGGTGTATCATCGGTGTCCTCCGTATCCCCCATAGCCACGCTCCAGTGATGCCCACGAGCTGCGTTGGGTGCCACCCTGCTGTGAACACGGTTCCTCCTCATCATCCTCGTCCTCCTCATCCTCCAGAACTGTGCCCTGGCTTGAAAAATATTTTTTACCTGGCCTATGCTGGTGCAGGAACCCACTCTCTGAGCCACTTGTAAATCATTGGCCTGATAACCGTGTAAATGACCCCTCTTCCTCCTCCTCTTCCTCCTGTGCCACATCCTCTTCCATCATCGCCCGAAGTGTTTTTTTCAAGGAGACATAGAAGTGGGATAGTAACGCTGAGAACAGCGTCATTGGCACTGGCCATGTTGCTGGAATACTCGAAACACCGCAATATGGTACACAGGTCTCGCATAAAGGCCCACTTGTTGGTGGTGAAGTGGTGCTGTTCCGCAGAGCGACTGACCCGTGCGTGCTGCAGCTGAAACTCCACTATTGCCTGCTGCTGCTCGTACAGTCTCTCCAGCATGCGCAAGTTCCACCTTGTGGGCACGTCGCGTAGGAGGCGATGAGCGGGAAGGCCGAAGTGCCGCTGCAGCGGACAGGCAAGCAGCAGCAGGGTGAGAACGCCGGAAGCGCGTACAGACGGCCCGCACTTTCTGCAGCAGCTCTGACATATCCGGGTAGTTTTTTTAGAAATCCCTGCACCATCAAATTCAGCACATGTGCCAGGCAAGGGATGTGTGTCAAACCGGCTAGGCCCAGAGCTGCTACGAGATTTCGCCCATTATCGCACACCACCAGGCCAGGCTTGAGGCTCAGTGGCAACAACCACTCGGTTTATCCCCCAAACATATCAGTTTTAAAACAGCCTGCTGTCGTTTCCCCCTGGATGTGCTGAAGTTGGTGGTGAAGGTGTTACGCTGACCGGATGAGGAGGTGGTAGAAAAGGAGGAAGCAGAGTAGGAGGAGGAGGCAACAGGAGGCAAAGAGAAATACCCTGCAATCCTCGGTGGCGGAGGGACATGTGCCAAACTGCTATCCGCCTCAGGCCCACCCGCCAATACATTTACCCAGAGTGCAGTTAGCGAGATATAGCGTCCCTACCCGTGCTTACTGGTCCACGTATCAGTGGTTATGTGGACCTTGCCACAGATGGCATTGCGCAGTGCACACTTGATCTTGTGCTCAACTTGTTTGTGCAGGGAAGGGATGGCTCATCTGGAAAAGTAGTGGCGGCTGGGAACCACGTACTGTGGGACAGCCACCGCCATCAGGTTTTTCAAAACTGTCCATGTCCACCAGACGGAATGACAGCATTTCAAAGGCCAGGAATTTTGAAATGCTTGCATTCAGGGCCAGGGATCGTGAGTGGGTAGGGGGGTACTTCCTCTTTCTCTCCAGTGTTTGGGAGATGGACAGCTGTAAGCTTCCACGGGACCATGGTGTGGAAATGCTTGGGGACGGTGGCGGACATGGTGGCGTTGCTGTCACATCGTCTGTTTGCTGGGTGACAGGTGACACTGGCACTGTTGAGGTGGAGGAAGAGGCCGAGGCAGCAGCAGAAGAGGAAGCAGGAGGAGCCCGAGACTTTTCTTGGATTTTGAGGTGCTTATTTCACTGCAGCTCGTGCTTTGCATGTAGACGCCTGGTCATGTAGGTTGTGCTCAGGTTTAGAACATTTATGCCTCGCTTCAGGCTCTGATTGCACAGCGAGGAAATCTACTCATGTCTTGTCGTCAGCACATTGTCCGAAGAACTGCCACGCCAGGGAACTCCTTTGAGCTGCCTTTGGTGTGCTAGGTCCCTGGGTGCGGTGGGTAGTAGCAGGCATACTGTCTAGGGGACGGTCGCTCTGCTTTTGCAACCTGCTTCCTCTTTTGCTGTGCTGGTGCCTCTGTGTGACCACCACCTCTTCCTCCAAACTGCACACGTCACTCGCATGACCTTAATTCCATGTGGGGTCTAGGACCTCATCATCCTCCACATCATCTTCCACGCACTCTTCACCACTGCCCTCCTTGTCAGTCTGCACACTGTAGAAGGCCGCAGCAGTTGGCACCTGTAATTCGTCATCATCAGCAATGTGCTGCGGTTGTGTTTCCATGTCCTCATCCTGAAACAGAAGTGGTGGGGTATCGGTGCACTCAATGTCTTCCACTTCTGGGGCAGGGCTATGTGGATGGCCCACGGAAAGCACACCAGGAGAGTCATCAAAAAGAGACTGCTGCATGACTTGGGGCTCAGACTGCTTGGCTGATTTACAAGGGGCTGAGGTGAAAGACAGATGGCCATGGGGTTCAGGTGCCAACTCTGAGCTTTCAGCAAGGGACCGGATGGGAGGCAATGTGAAGGAACTGGAGGCATTGTCAGCCACCCAATCTACTATTGCCTGTACTTGTTCTGGCCTCACCATTCGTTGAGCGGCATTTGGGCCTACCATATAACGTTGAAGGTTCTGTTGGCTACTCGCACCTGAGGAAGGTGTTTCACTTGTGCGTGTAGCTGGCACAGATCCTCTCCTTGCAACAGGAGCTTCACCAACACCAGCAGCACCAGCAGCACCACGACCAAGACAATGTAGACACACTTTTTATTTTTGTGCAAGAAATGCACAGCAAGGTGCAAATGTACTATGTAGCACTATTTATTAATAATAATAAAAAAGGAATAATAAATGATTATTCTTTTTTTTTAAACCAGCAATGTAGACACACTTTTTATTTTTGTGCAAGAAATGCACCGCTGGCTTCAAATATAGTATTTAGAATATATATTTTTTTTAAACCAGCAATGTAGACGCACTTTTTATTTTTGTGCAAGAAATGCACAGCAAGGTGCAAATGTACTATGTAGCACTATTTATTAATAAGAAAAAAAAAGAATAATAAATTATTATTCTTTTTTTTTAAACCAGCAATGTAGACGCACTTTTTATTTTTGTGCAAGAAATGCACCACTGGCCACAAATGTAGTATTTAGAATATATTTTTTTTTTTAAACCAGCAATGTAGACGTACTTTTTAATTTTGTGCAAGAAATGCCCCACTGGCCACAAATGTAATATTTTGCACAAAAAAAAAAAAAAAACATTTTAATTTGTCTAACTGCAATGTAAAAGCAGTATTTAAATATGCCAAAATGTTGCCAACTGAACTAACAGAACACAATTAAAGTAGTGTCCCTGACACACAAGCAGTTGCAAGTGCACTGCACTTGCAAAAATGGCTGCAAAAGCCCACCTAACAAACAGAAAAATTGCTTAGGTTTTATATGAGGCACTTTGCTTAGCAAACAAAATGTACTCTAGCAAAGAAAAATCTCCTCTAGCACCCACCCACCAATAAATCGCTGTTTTTAACAGATTTTCTAAAGCTAATCTGTCCCTCACACCAGCAGCAACATCCTCTCCCTACACTAGTATGAGATGATTTTTGAAAGCTAATCTGTCCCTCACACCAGCAGCAGCATCCTCTCCCTATACTAGTATGAGATGATTTTCTAAAGCTAATCTGTCCCTCACAGTAACAGGATCCTCTCCCTATACTAGTATGAGATGATGTGACATGCAGCACTACGTGACTCCAGCTTATATAGAGGCTGGGTCACATGATGCACTGGCCTACTAATGGTATGGCTGTGATAGCTTCTAAGGGCAAACAAGTGAAACACTTGTTGATTGGCTGCCCTGCAGCTATTCAAAAGGCGCAACAAAAATACCCAACTTTTTCTCAAATGCCCGGGTTCGGGTTCAGGACACGGACACTTTAAAGTCCGGTATGAACCCGAACTTTACAGTTCGGGTTCGCTCAACTCTAACGGTGACATCTAAAAAGTCATTTTTTTTGATGGTCATAAGTCATTGTAAAGAAGATTTTTCAAATCATTGTGATTGATCTCATCTAAAAAGCTCTTCAGCTTCCTACCCGGACCATCCCATATAAGGAGCATGTCTTCTATGTAGGGTAGCCACATGATGACACGCTGCTTGTAGGTGGATAGCCAGTTATTTGTAAGAAGATCTTTTTCCCACTCCGCCAGGTACAGATTGGTGTATGATGGGGCGCAGGATGTCTCCATTGCCACGCCCTGTGACTGGAGGTAGTGGGAACCCTTAAGCAGAAATACATTGTGATGTAATATGAATTCTAACATTTGGATGACAAATTGACTGAAGTTCCATTCATGTGTTGATGTTTGTTGTAGGGTCCGCTCCACTACCGCCACCCCCAAAGTGTGGGGTATGCTCCCGTAGGGGGACTCCACGCCGATGGCCAATAATGTTGATGACTCAGGAATTTCCATGTCTTCCAGAGTCATGAGCAAGTGGATGGTGTCTTTAATATATTATGCCAGGTTAATGACGTATGGTCTCAAATGATCATCTATAATCTGACTAATTCCTTCTGATATACACCCGTTGGGCCTTCCGGGTGGACTCTGCATGGTTTTGTGCACTTTTGGGAGTGCATAGAAAGTGGGAGTACGGGGATGCTTCGTCCGGATCTATGCCCACATTTCTTGTGTAATGATTCCCTCTTGTTTGGCCTCATCAACAAGTGTGTAAAACCCAGTTATTAACTTGCAAAAGTAGTGGTGACATCATCACTGGGCTGCACATAACTTGTGCAGAAAGCAGAGCTGTGGGATGAACCCAACAGGTTCCCCCTTCTACAGACTACCTGCAGATACCTGCAGGACCAGTATACAAGACTGGTCACCACAGTCTTAATACAGGTGCTCCTGCACAGAGGTAAAACGTCACACTATAATACTGTACAGATCTAGAGGGAAAAGACAAGCCAAATGGAAATTCAAGTAAGAATACACATGCCTTTTGTACTTAGACAATATTTGCTGTCCCCAGAGTTCAGCTTTAAAGTGGTTGTAAAGTCAGAGCTTTTTTTATTTTTTATCTTAATGCATTCTATGTGCCCCTCAGCCCCCTAATACTTACCTGAGCCCCATCTCTATCCAGCAATGTGCCCGAGTGCCTCGGCTGTCCGGGACTCTCCCTTCTGATGACACAGCAGCCTCACCATTCACTCACACTGCTGTCAATCAAAGTTAGTTAGCTAACCAGGAGAGAGAGGGGCAGAGTCAAACCATGGCTCCATGTCTGAATGGACACACAGAGCTGTGGCTCAGCACGGGTGCCCCCATATCAAGCTGCTTGCTGTGGGGGCACTCGACAGGAGGGAGGGGCCAGGAGTGCCAAAGAGAACCCCGAGAAGAGGAGGATCTGGCTACTCTGTGCAAAACCATTGCACAATGCAGGTAAGTATGACATGTTAGTTATTTTTAAAGAAAAAAAAAACTACACTCAGAAGTACATTTGCTGCAGCTTGGGTATGGGCTTTATGTCCTGCTATAGGTCCATAATGTAATGGAATAGCATTGCTTTCTACAGGTAAATAGCTATTTACTTTGTGTGTATATTACTGATCTTTTTTTTTTTTTTTTGCAGTTATTTTAATGGCTTGTTTTATGTAAAGTGACTTTTTTTTAGAGCAATCTAAGACTACATTTATGGCCTTCTTTGGCATTTTTGGAGAACAGTATACATTAAAACATATCCCAGGTGCAGCTACTTTATTTTCATCATTAATGAATAATAAAGTGTTAGGAAATATGATGTACAGTAAGAATATATAAATCAGACAAAGGTTAGATATTTCTTTATTACTAAATGATAACATTAAAGATTCAGGTTTCCTTTAGCTTATAATTGCAAGCATTTTATGACTGTGCTTAGAAACCAAACAAATAAGCAAACTCTGAAAGTGATGGAGGTTTTAAATATATCCAAGCCTGTGAAAACAACACATAAACATAAATGAGTTGTCACATGTTAACTGTGAAACTAAGCTTTTTCATTTTTATGTCTAAGCTTTCATTATGCATTTGGCTTACTAATGTGCAAATTAGGGCCGTAAGGATAACATTACTCGATGAATGGTTTGCTCAAGCCTTGTTTTAGGAATGCTATGCAAAACATTACCGTATAAAAGGCCTGTATTTTCTTCCTTCATGCTCATAAAATCCACAGTAATGTTAGACAAAGTATCACAATATGTGTCTGCTACTGAAAAGTCCTCCTGGCTTCTTGCTATTTGAGAAAGTAAAGAGTTTTAAAGTAGGATACAGGAAACCAAAGCAGAGCTAAAGCTAACTACCTACTTGAAATTCATAAATGTGAAAAGTTTGTAAGTTGGTTAAGCCAGCCTTTTAATTTGCATGTCTCTGCTTTAATGCAGGTAACACTTTTCTCTCAGCTGTTAAGCATATTGATTGACCTACCTGCCCATTGGTTAATACTTCAGCTTTACTTCAGTACAATGTGTCAGGGCTGGGCTCAGCTCTCCCTTCTCAGAGCAAGCTGCTCAGCTGAGGGTTAATTGCCAGTCTCAGCTTCCACTCTGTCTCACATGATGATCATATCTTGCCTCGTTAAGCCAGCTCTGCTGCTATATAAACTGCCTGGATCAGATCGCAGATGCCTTTGCCTTGGTCAACATCTCTGGAGAAATCTCTGCTGTGTTTAACTGTGAAAGACTTTGCCTGTTTTTGAGAAAGTGCCATGGTGCATTCGATTACAAAATGGGAGGGGGTACCTTTATCCTAATGAAGTAGTAAGGGGTATTTATTGGAGGCTGAAATGGACTTTCATGGTACCATAAGACTTGGAGTAAAGAAATGATGTAAAAATTCTATTTTTATTATATAAAATTAAAAAACATTGATTTTAAAATTTAGCAAGTTGTGACATGAAACACATTCAGTGACATAATATGGCTCTAGCAATAACAGCTGAGGTGATATATACAAAAAACACTCTATAACATCTGTATATTAGCTCTACATGTTTCGCGGTCGTTTACACCGCTTCCTCAGAAGTCTATACAAAGAGGTATATCATATAAGAGCATATGTCACCAAACTACAAAATAAAGAAAGAGAAAAAATGAATCATCATATAGAACATCACAGTGTTCAATAAGGTATACATGGGATTTTAATTTACCATACATTCATGCATGGTAGTGTATCTGTGTGTATCTATGTGTGCGACTTATGACTCAAAGTCTTCCCCGGCGGGCATGGGAGCCTTGTAGATGTGAAAAAATATGTGCAGTCTTAGATCTATATATAAAATAGTCAAAAAAATCAGATCAGACCACAGCAGCAAAGGGGCATCTAATAGTAACATATATTAACCCGGCAAAGCATGTGTGTATAACCATGCAAACATATAAAAATATATACATATAAGTCTCAACGTACCATAAGGATGTGTGTATCAAACACCATCTGAGCCACTTGAGAGATTTTAAACCAGGCAAAAATACAGCCACAATACTGCAAAGGAAAAGAAGATCTTATAAAGGTTGCTTACATAACATTTTAGTACCAGGGATTGAATAAATTGATAAAATTACCTATCAGCACCAGTCAATGGTATATAGCCTAGATGGAGGGATGAGCAGTAAAGCAGCATAGAGACAAAACTGTCTCATCACACAGCTGTCATTATAATCTTTCTGAGAAAGTATAAAAATACATCAAATAAGTAAAAGGGGAGGTAATGGTAAGGTTTCCAAGAGTTCATATAGTAAATTTATCCATACATCCTGGGAGCCGTATGTGGAGTGTTCACAAAGGGGGAGCGCCTTGCAGGATCAATCAATGCATAATGAAAAATAGTCCCATAAAAGAGAGAGGGATGGGCGCTGCAGATTAGACAGAGATTTGTTTTTCAATAGTTTTTATTGAATATATGAGCTTAGTACATGAAAGATAAAGTAACTAGTTCCATGTAAACATACATTCCATGTGTGGTACAGTTGTTTTACAATCTTCAGGATATCTGACATGTATATTTATAACATCAAACGAAACAATGACATTACCACATTAAATTCTTTGCTTGAACAAAGTATTTCATATTTTCCCCCAGGGTCACCCCATTTGGGAGCACTTTTGTGGCCCGGGGGGTAAGAACCGACTTTTATCTGTATGTGTATTGAGAACTACAAGCTTGTATATCATATCTATTTGACTAGGCGTTTACCTCTAGACTTAGGATTTTATTCTAGCTTCACCATGTTTGGTGTAAAGATGGAGGTCATGGGAACTTGAGTTGGCTAGTTACTGGAACTGTTTTGTTGTGTGATTTGGGTTTTCTTAAGAGTGACTGCGGCTATCTGCTCTGGAGGAGGACTTGAACCAGTTTGTCCAAGGTCGCCAAAGAGTTTGTGATTTCTCTAGAAGACCTCTACTTGAGTCCATCATTAGTTCATAGCTACAGTGTGTGTTGACTAGTTCAATGCTCTGGGTAATATTCAGGGGCTGTGAGGATTTCCATAGCCTTGTGATATTCAGTCTGGCAGCTAGCAGTAAGTGTTTTACTGAGTGTCTATATTGTTTATGGATAGTCTTGATTTTCAAGTTTAGGAGACCATGTCTGCCGATGGGGTAAGGGATTGACCTGTTATGTCTTGAATGGCTTGGAATATCTTTCCCCAATAGTTATGTAATAGTGAGCAGCTCCATAATATGTGATATAAATCTCCATTACCTGTGTTGCATCTCCAACAGTATTTTGGAATGTTAGTATTGAAAAGTGCTATGCTAGATGGACTGAGGTACCACCTAAGGGTAATTTTTTGGGTAAGCTCCCAGAGTGAGGAGCATTGTGTTGACTTGTAGATGGACTGAAGTGCTTTACTCCATTGCCATTCAGTATATTGCGAACCCAGGTCTTGTTCCCATATTGTGTGGGCGTTTGTTTTGGTGAATTCTCTTTTTGCTTGCAATGTGTTATAGATCAGGAATATTCCTTTAATTTTCGGGTTTCCTATTGTTGCTTGGGGGATTGGGATTAAATTTGGCAATATTTTGCGGAGACAATTCCTTATTCTTGCATATGTGAAGTATTTGGTGTCTGGGAGTTTGTATTCCAGTTGGATTTGCTTAAATGGTTTTGTATAGGGTGCCTTTAATGAGTTTAATTCCTTTGTTTTTCCATGTTTTTAGACTGAGGTCTGGGGATAGTTGTTCTTGTTCTAGTATGCCTATTACATAATTTAGGGATGAAGCAGCGTTTACGTGTTTTATTTTTTTGATTAGTTTGTTCCAGAAGATTGCTGTGGTTTTGATTGTAGGGGGTACTGCTGATAGAGTTTGAATTTCCAGATGTGTGCTTAATAACCAATCCCACAAGTTTCTTTTTGAGATATAATATGCTTCCATTTCTGACCATGGTTTAGCGGGTCACGTATGGATCTTGGGTTGGCGCTATAAGTTTTGCTATATGATAGTCTTCGAAATATATTGTACCTGGGCTCCCTGTCAATTTATGTCTGACCAGTTTAGAATGGGAACATCTAGGTTTCTTCTTCTTTCCAGATGAATTGGTTAAAAATAGATTTCAGGTTTCTGAAACATGATTTTGGAAGATTTATCGGTATTGTCCTGAATAGGTAGAGTACCTGTGGTACGTAAATCATTTTAAGTGTAGCTAATCTGCCACTCCAGGACAATTCGTGTTTGTTGTTGTTGCAACGGGATCTATCTTCCAGGTCCGCTTTCATCCACTTTTGTTCATCTTTCACTTTGTCAACTACATTGATGATGTCGTTAACCGTGGTGATACGTTCACCCAGGCCGTTTTCTAGGCATGCCACTCTATTTGTGACCTGGTTGATGTCGGTAGTGATTTTTGAGAAAAAAGATGAAAGGCCGTTCATCAGGGAAGATTGTAGAGACATTAACATATCCTTAAGGGTTGTGTCTAGAACAGGTTGACCGGATGCGGGGGAATTGTGCCATAGAAGAGTTTAATGCCTGATTGGCTGCAAGTGGAGTGAACGCTTGTGGATCTGTGATCGGTAACGAGCTCTCCGCGTCTGGTCTCATCCTTGCTTTAGCAGGACTCCCTGTTATTGGGTTTTCTCCTAGCACTGGAGTGGGAGAGGAACAGCCCCTTGTTGGAGTCATGTCCTCTATGGTTGCATCTGGTAGGTCCATGTATGCTCCATTGTCTGAACGTGTGGATGTATCCAAGTTGTTCTGGTGAGGTTGTGGAGCTGTTTTAAAGAAGAAGGAGGTGAGTTTCTGTGGTACATATTCCCCGGTTCTTTTCCTGGACATTGTGATGTTACCAGGATTGTATGTGTATTGGTAGTTGATGGAAGGGCACAAGTTGTTTTTATGTTCCCCCTGTCGCAGTGGTATTAATGTGCTGCCACCATGTTCTGCCTTTTCAGGCTGTGTAACCTGGGAGAGTGATTAAGTCTGTATGGTGGTCTGACTTGTACTGATTCTTTGCAGGAGGGATGTTGCAGTAGTCTTTTCCGATTGGCCACTTTAGTGGAGGAGAGGAATAGTTATGGATCTTTGTTCCATTCTGTATAGCTATGTAGAGTGGAGATTATTTGAATTTATGTCTGAGGGAGAGATTGTTGTTGTTTAGGCCGCAGCCGGGAACACTATTTGGCTGTACGGGCGGCTGGTGAGGTGCAATCCTTCCAGAGATCCGCTGTCTCAGGATGAGATGAAGGGTTGCTAGGTGGTGTGCTGCCTCTTTTGAGCCTGTTCCCCCTACTTTCTGGGATCTTTTCCTGGACGTCTCTTTAAGGCCGGGCGTGTGGGCTGCAAGATGGTGGCTGTTCCCGAACGACTAGGCCACGGGTGAAGCCGCGGACAAAATTTTGGGTCCAGCGGCCGATCAAGTGCATAGTTCCACTTCCCTGGGTTTATATTAGGGCCCCAGATGATGGGAAGACCCCCAGTGGACCCCCTAGATGAAGTTTATACTGTGGATGGATGATGGCCCTCACTGTGCGAGGCGTAAATGCCACGGCCTTGCTTGTACTCCCTCGGGGGTCTGAGACTCCTGATCTGCGTCTCAACAGATGGCAGGGTATGCTGGGGAGTAGGATTGAGGGTTCCCTTGGTCTCACCAGTTCCCAAATGAAGGATGCCAGTGGATTGGGCCGTTGGTGCCCGGAGCTCTCGTCCTGCACATCTTCCCCTCCTCGCGTCAGGCCACGCCCCCCTTAGACAGAGATTTGAAAGGAGATCTCAACCTGAGATTTACCCATACCATCAGTGATTCTCAGGTATCATTTTGAGATTTGAATATCTCAATAGGTCCAGACAGTTACATCAGGTCAGATCTGTATCGAAAACCTAGTGCAGGTAACACTTTGCTTCACGCCAGTAGTTCACATCCTAACTCACTGGTTAGAAGCATTCCCAATGCTCAATACTTGAGATTGCACAGGAATTGTTCATTAGACTTAGACTTTCAAAAACAAGCAGACCTCTTACAACACTTCACTTCAATTAGAGGTTATTTGCTACTAAGACATGCCTTTAACAGAGCGAAAGCCAAAACCAGAGCCTCCATTCTGTACAAGAGCCACTCAAAAATACGTGATCCCACAGTGGGCCTAGTTATGAGATACTCAGCCCATGAGTACCAGTTGTGCTCCCTGGTTGGAAAAAATTGGCACTTTTTGACAGAAGATTACACTTTTTCTAAATATGTCAGGCCCATTTCTGAGTTAATCTTTAGATGTGCCACTACTTTAAAGGACCAACTCACAAATAGCCATTATACACCATGTAAAAATACCAACTCTCTACCACAAGGCACCTATTGTTGTGGCACTTGCCCACGGTGTCCTTGGATAGAAGAAGCCCCGGTCATACCTTTGCCCAATGGCCAATGGCACAATCTAAAACCTTTTCTGATTGTTCCACTCAGGGTGTCATTTATATCATGAATTGTCACAGTGGGGCTTTTTATATTGGCAAAACCAAGCGGCAGCTTGGACAAAGAATTGGAAACTATACGTATACCTCAGGAGGAGGAAAAATTGTTACCCCTGTTACGAGACACATTGGCCTCTACCATAGGTATCATACTGAAATGAACTCCTTCTTTGTCCTTGAAGTTATTTCCCCTGATCCCAGGGGGGGCAACTGGGATAAACGTATCTTGCAGCACGAGACCCTTTGGATAGAACATCTGAATGCCATGACCTCTCCAGGCCTTAATGAAGTCAACTCATACAGACCCTTTTTGTAATAATGATTATGCTTATGCTTGTGGCTCCTTTTCTACCAGCTTTTCCCTCCCCTCTCCTCCATTCCCCCCTATTCCCCCCTATTCATCTCCCCTTTCACCCCTTTTCACCCCCCTTCTTTCTGTTCCTCTCCTTCATTTTCTTTCCTTTTTCCCTTTCCATTTGTGCTGCTTTCCAATCCAATATTTGGGCAAAAGTTGATCAAACATGTTATATAATATATTATCTCTTTGACATATGACTAGTGTTGAGCGAACCCGGACTGTAACGTTCGGGTCCGTACCGAACTTTCGGGTGTCCGTGGCACGGACCCGGACCCGGACATTTCAAAAATCGTTCGAGTTCGGTCCATATATTGTACAAACTAGTTGAAAACGGGTTTATAACCTAACCTTTCGTCGTGTTTACCTTTCCCTTTTTCCTTTCTTTTACTTCCTCTCCTTGTCTTTCTTCCCCCCACTTTTCCCCACTTTCCCCTCTACTTATCCCCCCTTATCCCCCCTTACCTCCTCTCCCCTCCCTTTTCGACCATCTTTTCCTCGGTGTTCGTATTCGTATTAGTAATAATGTTTTTCCCAGACATACTCAACTGAAGTAATTCCGGACCTCTCCAGTACCGTAAGTCTACAAGATAGGTTTCCCAGAGCACGACGTTCTATGCAAATAGGGTCAACGGGGGGGACCCTAGTCCCCTTTATTGAAGTTC
>BLSH010011801.1:33150-46555 GCA_018402905.1 Glandirana rugosa
CTCCTCTACCACCGCCACTTCCACGGTCACGGCCTAGTCAACCTCTAGACTCCTACTCCACATCCACCCCCCTTCCCATTTTTTAAATTTGATTTTAATTTATTTTCCCTCACCCCATTTTTTGTAGGGCACTTGCCCTAGTTTGAAGATGATTTTAGAACAGTTATATGGCTTCTACCGTTAATTAATACTTTTCAGACACAGTTTGAAGATGATCCACATTCACCTCCATTTTTGCATTTTTTAAGTTTTTATTTTTTAAAAAATATTTAAAGTTATTTCCCTGTCCCCATTTTTTTGTAGGGCACTTGCCCTACCCTTACCCCCATTTTACTTCCTTTTGCAGCCCTCTGGGGCTTTCCAGGACTTTCCTACAGCCATTTTTGTGCCTAAAAGTTCGGGTCCCCATTGATTTCAATGGGGTTCGTTGTCCGTGCGATCGTTCGGGTTCCGTCCGGACTCGGACCCGGACTTTGTCCCGAAGTTCGGACGGACCAGCAGAACCCGAACTTCCAGGTGTTCGCTCAACTCTACATATGACTTGTACACACTACTTTATGGTTTTATATAACATGCATGGCTCTCTCCCCGTATGTTTCCTTTAGGTATGTTCTATCCTGATATGACACCTGGGCTCCTACCAGGTGTATATCTCATCCAAGCTACAGGAGACTTCGTCTTCTCTGGCTATTTTGGCTGATCATAGCCAGTGCAATATTCCATCTGACCAACGGAGGCTTTTTGCTCCCTGGGTGTAGTCTGCCCTCATCCATCATGGCTGCGGGAGCATCATGCCCATTCCCAACCCGGATGTGGGTGTGTGGGCTCGGTGCTGATTTGTTCCAGCGGGTATGCACCTCCGAAGGGAGGGGGAACTCTGCGGGTTACCCGTAATCCCTTCCTCGCTGTCTTATGGGTAATGTTGCATGGATTTGTCCATTACCGTATATGCCTGTTTGGGGACATCGCGCATGCGCATCTCTGTGCATGCACACTTCGGGACTGGGTCCGGCAACGTCACATGCCACTCGTGGCGGTGGGGGCATCGCCGGATAGTACTGAGTACTTGAGTACTGCTTGGCCCTTGAAGAAGTGGAGATACCCCGAAAGCTTGTCCTGAAAAATTTTATGTTAGTGCAAATAAAAAAAGTATCATGGACAGTACTCAATTTTCTCTGGCACAATTGCACTAATACGGCTACAATCACCTCAAGCATTCCTAGTACTGAAATGTTATGCAAGCAACCTTTATAAGATCTTCATTTCCTTTGCAGTATTGTGGCTATATTTTTGCCCAGTTTTAAATCTCTCAAGTGGCTCAGATGGTGTTTGATACACACATCCTTATGGTATGTTGAGATGTATATGTATATATTTTTATATGCGTGTGTGCATGCTTTGCTGGGTTAATATATGTTACTATTAGAAACCCCATTTGCTGCTGTATTATGATCTGATTTTTTTGACTATTTTATACATAGATCTAAGACTGCAAATATTTTTTCACATCTGCGAGGCTCCCATGCCCACCGGGGCAGACTTTGTTTCATGAGTCGCACACACAGATACACTCTGGGTAAGGGGATAGATGGGGAGGACAGCCATGCATGAATGTATGATAAATAAAAAATCCCTTGTATAAGGGATTTTTTATTTATCATACATTCATGCATGGCATGCATTTTTTCTCTTTCTTTATTTTGTAGTTTGGTGACATATGCTCTTATATGATATACCTCTTTGTATAGACTCCCGAGGAAGCGGTGTAAATGACCACGAAACATGTAGAGCTAATATACAGATTGTATAGAGTGTTTTTTTGTATATATCACCTCAACTGTGATTGCTAGAGCCATATTTTGTCACTGAATGTGCTAAATTTTAAAATCAATGTTTTTTAATTTTATAAAATAAAAATTGAATTTTTAAGTCATTTGTTTACTCCAAGTCTTATGGTACCATGAAAGTCCATTTCAGCCACCAATAAATACCCCTTAGACTTTGCTTGTTTGACCTTCCCTTCTGATTCCTGGATTCAAGACCCTGCTCAGCTGACTCCTCCTGACCCTGTATGCTGTGACCTCGCTGATCTCTGGACTCCATTTTCACTGGCTTGCTCTGGCTATGTTTTGACCACATTTACTCTGTTTATACCATTTTACCTTTTTATTAAAAAGTGTGATTTTACTGCACTTCTGTCTTGGTCTGATTAATGGTTCCTGACACTATGTGACTTTTTTCAGTAGATAAAATTGTATGGCAACATGTATTACAAATATATTATTGCAACCTGTTAATTTAAACATTTGCCTGGGAATATTCATTAGATATCCTGTGTTTATGATGAACAAAATTTATCATATAGGTAAATATACTCTACTATGGATAATACAGACTGTAGACTTATTTCTAATGACAGTAATTGCCAGTAATGGCAGTAATTGGCTTTCTTGAATTTAAAAATCTATGGCATACATTCTGGTGTGATATATATATATATATATATATATATATATATATATATATATATATATATCACATATTGCCAGCCAGAATGTGGGAGTCTAAGCACTATTTCAACTATATACTGTTAGAGGTGCTGTGAGGCTTTCTCCTACTGGGTCTCTTCCTGTAGCCACTCCAACTGCATCTCCTCCTGCAGTGCTGCTCACCCACTCTTCCTTCCCAGTTTCAGCAATTGTCTGGCAGCAGGCCCAGTTAGCAACATGCTCCCTCTCCTATTGTTTGGTGGCAGTGTTGCTCCCAGAGGGCATCCTCAAGGCAGTGATTCAGTTTTGTTTGCTTAGCCTAGGGGTAGGCAACCTGCGGCCCTACAGCTGTTGTAGAACTACATTTCCCATGAGGCATTGCAAGGCTGACGGGTACAATTACTCCCAGAGGCATGATGGGACTTGCAGTTTTGCAACATCTAGAGGGTTGCCTACCACTGTCTTAGCCTATGATTGCCTTTGGCGCTATGGCACTCTATTTGATCATCAAAAGCCCAGGGCATTATGCTTCCTGGTTCTCTACCTGTACCTTGTCATGGATTCTTCTGTTCCTGACCCTTGCTCTGTTATTGTCTCCTGTCCTGATCCTTGTCTGGATAATGAACTACACCTTGATTGCTGCCTGCCTTGATCCTTTCTAGAATATGGACTTTGCTTCTGCTTGCTGAAAGCCCGCTCTGACCACTGAACATTTGGTGTCCTGCCAGTCTCTGTCACTTGTCAGGGTCGCTCCTGCAGTCATCAGCAGCACTGAATTTTGAAACTATCTGACATGGTATGTTGCTTTCTTTCTCTGACTATTTTTGCAGAAAATGATGAAAACCAGTATATTGTACATATACATGGCAAATCGTAATAGTTTTTTTTCACTGCAGACCCGACCAACAGTTTTATTTTAATGCAGCCCTAACATCGACATACTTTCTTTCACTCTCCCATCTTCAGGTTACATTAATTCCTGTTCTAGTTATAGGTCATCTAAATAGGAAGGGATAGCCCCCCACCCAAATGGGAGGAAAGACATGAATAAACTTTTTTTTTATTTTTTGGAAAACTCTGTTTATTACATTTTCAGGTTGGTTACAAAACAGAGCCTCTGGGCATACGCCAGCTTGCATAAACTAACATAAAACAACTGGGTTGCTTACAACATAACAAGGAAAAAATAAGGTCCTAAACTGCTCGTGTCCTCGAAGCTAAGGGAGTAACGAAGAAGATGTGCCTTTCAAATTTGTGTTACATTCACCTTTCCCACAATATATTGGCAGGTGTTCTTCAAGGGAGGATTCAGAAACACAACATTACATTAGGTTAAAGTTATTCAGGCTTGAGACCAACGACTAACATGAGAGCCTATACATTATTGCATGGCATTGGTCATGTCTGATTCCAGCCAGATATGGTAAATTTTGTTGAACTTAGCTAGACAAACCCTGGCTATGTAGGTGGCTTTATACAGAGGCACTGCTGAGTTGTCAGAGCTTTCCAGTGGTTTAGAGAAGGCACTTCGGGTTGTTTCCATTTTAAAAGTAGTGCTTTTCTGGAGTAAAATAGTAGCAGACCTATGAGGGTCCTGGTTGATCGACGGTGAACTAAGGAGCACACCAAACCCAGCAAGCAGACCAAAACAGTTAAGGGGACATGAATCGTAGTAAGGGTAGTAATGAAATTAATGATTCCCTTCCAGAAGGCTTGGACCTTGGAGCAGGACCATAGCATATGATTAAAGTCAGCGTCTCTACCGCCACATTTCCAGCACCTTGAGGAGACATTTGGGTAAATCTTGGACAATTTACACGGTGTCATATAAACCCGGTGTAGTAACTTAAATTGGATTAGATGGTTCCTAACAGAGACCAATTGTAAAAAAGGATATTCCCAGACCTCTTCCCAGTCCTCTGCATCCAAGTCTGAGGCTTCACTCTGCCATTTGGAGAACAGGGCCTCCAGACCAAAGTGGAATGAGGGCAGAAGAGCCTTATAGATGTTGGATGTCGGTTTGACCAGCGACTCTTCTCTCAACTTGGATTCCAGATTAGACTGAAGGAGGAGTACTGGGTGAGATCCAAATTGGGCTGTGAATGCGTGGAGGTATCTGAAGGATTGTCGATTAGTGAACCCAAATGTCTCCTTGAAAGACTCAAAAGATGGGAAATTGCCATTAGTATAAACGTGTTCTAATCTTTTGATTCCTTGTGCTGCCCAAAACCCTGGGTCAGGGACAGTAAGGAATTCGGGGGGGTTGTGGATTAAGCCACAAGGGGGTATCAGGGGACCAGGTATGGGGCTCTGCCCAATGCTTGCAGACAAGCAGTTGCCAGGTTTTAATAACTGCTTTCACTGGCAAAGTGAGAGGAAATTAACACCTCTATTCAGAGCATTTCTCAGTGACTCAAAGGACCCCAGGTAGGCCACCTCTAGGACCAATGCAGCATTGGAGTGCCTGAGGCTACACAGGAAAGAGGAAATAGCTGAGTCAAATTGTTGGAAGAAGGCCTTGGGGATCCAGATTGGGGAGTGTCTTAGAACATATAAGAAAACTGGGAGGATTTTCATTTTGCTCAGATTACTTCTGCCTATAAGAGACAGTGGGAGATTGTCCCAGGCTTGAAGTTTAAAGTTTAGCTGGTGATTAGAGGTTTAATGTGGCGAAGTCAGAGACCTTGGAGGTGATGGTAATGCCCAGATAGTGGAGGGAAGAGGCCCATGTTAATGGGATTGAAGGGTCTGCCTGTCCTCTGGCCTGTTGGTCGATAGGTAAAATTTGAGATATTCTCCAGTTGATCGTCAGCCTCGACAGTGTAGTAAAATCAGAGATAACAGTTAGAGCCGCTTTGAGCGAGGGCCCGGGTCACTGAGAAATGGTATCAGGTCATCAGCATACAGGGCAAGTTTTTCAACAATTGTGCCAACACATATACCTTTTACCGAGTGTGATTGCCTAAGGGCTGTAGCAAGAGGCTCCATAACCAGGGCGAACAGAAACGGAGAGAGGGGGTAGCCCTGTCTCATAGCCCACTCCACCGGGAAGGGTTCAGAGAGATGTCCACCCAATTTGATTTGTGCTGTTGGGGATTTATATAAAATACCTATCCAATTACAGAAGGAGGGACAAAAACCAAAAGCTTGCAGGACCAATAGCATGTAAGACCAAGTCACCATATCAAACGATTTCTCTATATCGAGAGCTACCATTATGCGGGTTTGGTAGGGAGAAGACGGGAGTTGCTAGTGGGTGAGAACTCTTCTTAGGTTGATATCGGTGCATTTCCCTGGCATAAAGCCAGTTTGATCAATGTCGATCAGTCCAGGCAGCACCCTCACTAGCCTTGCTGCAAGGACCTTGGCCAAAATCTTAAGGCCGTAGTTTAATGGGGAAATTGGTCGATAGTAGGCCCAGTATTTCAGGTCCTTGCCCGACTTGGGGATAAGGACAATGTGGGCATTATACATCGTGGGGGTTAGGGCACCAGTATCAAAGCACTGGGAGAATAGACTTTGGAGTTTAGGGGCCAGCTTTGCAGTGTGCCGATCGCCGGGAAGGCCATCTGGGCCAGGAGTTTTCAAGGGAGAAAGCAAGGCGATAGACAGCTCAACCCCAAGAGTCGATATTGGAGCGTCCATGGCCTCTATCTCCTCTGTTGACAGGACTGGCAGCGACAGCCCCTGTTGTTCAGAGAGAATATTCTCGGGGACAGGGCTTTGTGGTTGTCAGTACAGCTCCTTAAAAAAAGTACAAAATGCTTGCAGAATGGTTTTCGGTTCATCTATACAGTCTTCCGTTTCAGATAACAGCTCTGGTACAACAGTGTGATTGTGGGGGTCCGCTAGTAAATTAGCTAACATACCGCCATTTTTGTCCCCAGATTCAAATATTTAGCCTGCCAGTAGGTGGACCATCAGTCTGGACCAAAGAGGTTTAATGTAGAGCTATGTCTCTCCTGGCCTGTCCAGTTGGAGATAGTTGTCAGGTGTGGGTTGCTCAGCAAAGGAGGCAGAGGCATCCACCTCCTGACTCTCAAGTCTCAGAGTGGCAGCCTTGCAATCAGTTCTGATTAGAGTTGAGCGAACCCGAACTGTAAAGTTCGGGTCCGTACCGAACTTTGGGGTGTCCGTGACCCGGACCCGAACCCGGACATTTGAAAAAAAGTTCGGGTTCGGGTTCTGGGTATGGGTATCTGATCACGCATGTTGAATAGCTGCAGGGCAGCCAATCAACAAGTGTTTCACTGGTTTGCCCTTAGAAGCCATCACAGCCATGCTTACTAATGGCATGGCTGTGATTGGCCAGTGCATCATGTGACCCAGCCTCTGTATAAGCTGGAGTCACTAGTGCTGCATGCCACATGCTCTCAGGCTAGTCCAGGGAGAGGATGCTGCCAGCGCTGTGAGGGAAAGATTGCAGATATTAATAACATCTCATCCTGCATTACAGAACGATCTGATTGTGGACTAGGTAGAGATTACTACTACTGCTTTGAGGGACAGATTGCAGATCTCATCCTGCATTACAGAGCGATCTGATTCTGGACTAGGTAGAGTCTACTGCTTTAAGGGACAGATCGCAGATCTCATCCTGCATTACAGAACAATATAATTCTGGACTAGGTAGAGTCTACTGCTTTGAGGGACAGATTGCAGATCTCATCCTGCATTACAGAACGATCTGATTCTGGACTAGGTAGAGTCTACTGCTTTGAGGGACAGATTATTGTTCTAAAATCATCTCCTAGTTCTATAGGGTCAGGTTCCTGCTGTTGCTGTAAGGGACAGATTATTGTTCTAAAATCATCACCTACTCCTATAGGGTCAGGTTTCTGTTGTTGCTGTAAGGGACAGATTTATTGTTCTAAAATCATCGCCTACTCCTATAGGGTCAGGTTCCTGCTGGTGCTGTAAGGGACAGATTATTGTTCTATAATCAGCCCCTAGTTCTAAAGCGAGAGGTTCCTGCTGTTGCTGTAAGGGACAGATTATTGTTCTAAAATCATCGCCTACTCCTATAGGGTCAGGTTCCTGCTGTTGCTGTAAAGGACAGATTATTGTTGTAAAATAATCACCTACTCCTATAGGGTCAGGTTCCTGCTGTTGCTGTAAGGGACAGATTATTGTTCTAAAATTATCGCCTACTCCTATAGGGTCAGGTTCCTGCTGGTGCTGTAAGGGACAGATTATTGTTCTATAATCATCTCCTAGTTCTAAAGGGAGAGGTTCCTGCTGGTGCTGTAAGGGACAGATTATTGCTCTAAAATCATCTCCTAGTTCTAAAGGGAGAGGTTCCTGCTGGTGCTGTAAGGGACAGATTATTGTTCTAAAATCATCTCCTAGTTCTAAAGGGAGAGGTTCCTGCTGGTGCTGTAAGGGACAGATTATTGTTCTAAAATTCATTTGTTTGTATTAATAAATACTTAAATAGTGCTACGTAGTACATTTGTGGGCAGAATGAGGAGAGTGTCAAATAAGGGATGTGGTCATGGTGCTGCTGGTGCTGCTGGTGTTGGTGGTGTTGGTGAAGCTCCTGTTGCAAGGAGAGGACGTGGTCGATCTGTGCCAGCTTCATGCACAGGTGAAACACCTTCCTCAGGTAGCCCACAGAACCTTCAACGTTATATGGTAGGCCCGAATGCAGCGCAACGAATGGTGAGACCAGAAGAAGTACAGGCGATAGTAGATTGGGTGGCTGACATGCCTCCAGTTCCTTCACATTGTCCCCCTCCCGGTCCCTTGATTAAAGCTCAGAGTTGGCAGCTGAACCCCATGGCCATCTGTCTTTCACCTCAGCCCCTTGTAAATTAGCCAAGCAGTCTAAGCCCCAAGTCATGAAACAGACTCTTATGCTTTTTGATGACTCTCCTGGTGTGCTTTCCTTGGGCCATCCACATAGCCCTGCCCCAGAAGTGGAATACATTGAGTGCACCGATGCCCAACCACTTCTGTTGCAGGATGAGGACATAGAAACACCAGCGCAGCACGTCTCTGATGATGACAAAACACAGGTGCCAACTGCTGCAGCTTTCCTCAGTGTGCAGACTGCCAAGGAGGGCAGTGGTGAAGGGTGGGTGGAAGATGATGTGGAGGAGGATGATGAGGTCCTAGACCCCACATGGAATGAGGTTCATGCGAGTGGCGTGTGCAGTTTGGAGGAAGAGTTGGTGGTCGCACAGAGGCACCAGCACAGCAAAAGAGGAAGCATGTTGCAAAAGCGGAGCGAGCATCCCCTAGACAGTAGGCCTGCTACTACCCACCGCACCCAGAGACCTACCACACCAAAGGCAGCTCAAAGGCGTTCCCCCGCGTGGCAGTTCTTCAGACAATGTGCTGACGACAAGACACAAATGGTTTGCATGCTGTGCAATGATAGCCTGAGACGAGGCATAAATGTTCTAAACCTGAGCACAACCTGCATGATCAGGCATCTAAATTCAAGGCACAAGCTGCATTGGAATAATTACCTCAAAATCCAAGAAAGGTCTCGGCCTCCTCCTGCTTCCTCTTCTGCTGCTGCCTCGGCCTCTTCCTCCACCTCTACAGTGCCAGTGTCACCTGCCACCCAGCAAAGAGAGCATGTGACAGCAACGCCATCATGTCCGCCACCGTCCCCAAGCATTTCCACACGGTCCCATGGAAGCTTACATCTCTCCATCTCCCAAACACTGGAGAGAAAGAGAAAGTACTCCCCTACCCACCCGCGATCCCTGGCCCTGAATGCCAGCATTTCCAAATTCCTGGCCTTTGAAATGCTGTCAATCCATCTGGTGGATACTGACAGTGTTAAAAACCTGATGGCGGTGGCTGTCCCACAGTATGTGGTTCCCAGCCCCCACTACTTTTCCAGGCGAGCCATCCCTTCCCTGCACAAACAAGTGGACAAGATCAAGTGTGCACTCCGCAACGCCCTATGTGGCAAGGTCCACATAACCACTGATACATGGACCAGTAAGCACGGGCAGGGACGCTATATCTCGCTAACTGCACACTGGGCAAATGTAGTGGCGGGTGGGCCCGAGGCGGCTAGCCATTTGGCGCATGTCCTTCCGCCACCGAGGATTGCAGAGCATTTCTCTTTGCCTCCTGTTGCCTCCTCCTCCTACTGCGCTTCCTCCTCCTCCTCTACCACCTCCTCATCCGCTCAGCGTAACACCTTCACCCCCAACTTCAGCACATCCAGGGGGAAACGACAGCAGGCTGTTTTAAAACTGATATGTTTGGGGGATAAACCCCACACTGCGCAGTAGCTCTGGATGGGCATTGAACAACAGACCGATGAGTGGTTGTTGCCACTGAGCCTCAAGCCCTGTCTGGTGGTGTGCGACAATGGGCGAAATCTCGTAGCGGCTCTGGGCCTAGCCGGTTTGACGCACATCCCTTGCCTGGCACATGTGCTGAATTTGGTGGTACAGAAATTTCTAAAAAACTACCCAGATATGTCAGAACTGCTGCAGAAAGTGCGGGCCGTCTGTGCGCACTTTCGGCGTTCTCACCCTGCTGCTGCTCGCCTGTCTGCGCTGCAGTGGAACTTCGGCCTTCCCACTCAGTGCCTCCTATGCAACGTGCCCACAAGGTGGAACTCCACCTTGCACTTGCTGGAGAGACTGTGTGAGCAGCAGCAGGCAATAATGGAGTTTCAGCTGCAGCACGCACGGGTCAGTCGCTCTGCGGAACAGCACCACTTCACCACCAACGAGTGGGCCTCCATGCGAGACCTGTGTACCGTATTGCGGTGTTTCGAGTACTCCACCAACATGGCCAGTGCCGATGAGGCTGTTCTCAGCGTTACTATCCCACGTCTATGTCTACTTGAAAAAACACTTCGGGCCATGATGGAAGAGGATGTGGCACAGGAGGATGAGGAGAAGGAGGTGGAAGAGGGGTCATTTCCACGGTTATCAGGTCAGTCATTCACAAGTGGAGGGTGGGTTCCTGCACCAGCATAAGCCAGGTAAAAAATATTCAAGCCAGGGCACAGTTCCGGAGGATGAGGAGGATGAGCAAGATCATGCGGAGGAGGAGGAGGAACCGCAGCAGGGTGGCACCCAACGCAGCTCGTGGGCATCACTGGAGCGTGGCTGGGGGGAAATGGAGGACACAGGTGATACACCTACCACAGAGGACAGCTTGTCTTTGCCTCTGGGCAGCCTGGCACACATGGCCGACTACATGCTGCAGTGCCTGCGCAACGACAGCCGAGTTGCCCACATTGTAA
Organism: Glandirana rugosa; assembly: GCA_018402905.1. NCBI lineage: Eukaryota > Metazoa > Chordata > Amphibia > Anura > Ranidae > Glandirana > Glandirana rugosa. Next base: position 43,864 of record BLSH010011801.1, read on the forward strand.
CTTGTTCTGATTACTGGGTGGCCACCCTGCTGGATCCCCGTTACAAGGACAATGTGCCGTCCTTAATTCCCTCACTGGAGCGTGAGAGGAAGATGCGCAGCTACAAGCGCACACTGGTAGACGCGCTGCTGAGGACATTCCCAAATGACACTGGGGGCTCAGTGGAAGCACAAGGCGAAGGCAGAGGAGGAGGAGGAAGAGGCCGCCAAAGCAGCTGGGGCACCACCGGCACCTCAGAAGGCAGGGTTAGCATGGCCGAAATGTAGCAAAGCTTTGTCAGCAGCCCGCCAAACAAACAGCACCACCGGCTGATAGGCAAGGTCTTAGCAGGAGGCAGCATTTCAGCAACATGGTGGAACAGTATGTGTGCACACGCCTACACGTACTGACTGATGGGTCTGCCCCATTCTACTTCTGGGTCTCCAAATTGGGCACATGTCCTGAGCTTGCCCTTTATGCCTTGTAGGTGCTGGCCTGCCCTGCAGCCTGTGTATTGTCTGAACGTGTGTTTAGCGCGGCAGGGGGCGTTATCACAGCCAAGCGCAGCTGCCTGTCCACAGCCAACGTGGACAAGCAAACGTTTATTAAAATGAACCAGGCATGGATCACATAAGACTTGTCTGTACCTTGTGTAGAATAGACATTTAGACCGGCCTCACACAGCCATTAGTATACTTGTTTTTTTAAATATGCCTCATTATTTTGGTGGCTACCCCAATTAAAAAAAAAAAAAACAAGCAAACAACAAAAAGGGTTGGCTACCTCCTCCTCCTCCACCACCGCTACTTCCACCTACACTGCCACGGTCATGGCCTAGTCAACCTCTAGGCTCCTACTCCACATCCACCCCCCCCTTCCCATTTTTATTTTTTTATTTGAATTTAAGTTATTTTCCCTATCCCCATTTTTTTGTAGGGCACTTGTCCTACTCTTACCCCTATTTTACTTTTTTACAGCCATTTTCGTGCCGAAAAGTTCGGGTCCCCATTGACTTCAATGGGGTTCGGGATCTGGGGTAAAGTTCGGGTCAAGTTCGGTACCGAACCCGAGCTTTTTCGCGAAGTTCGGCCGGACCCACCGAACCCAAACATCCAGGTGTCCGCTCAACTCTAGTTCTGATGCCTTTAATAGCCAAGATGTAACTACCTCTTATCGTTGCCTTGAAGGCATCCCATACCATCTCAGGTGAAGTCGTGTTATCGTTGATAGACTAGTATGAATCGATTTGTGGAGACACTAGTTCAGCTACATTGTCATTATGAATCCATTTGGGAGCCAGCCTCCAAGTATCCAGTCCTGCTGGAAGATACAAGGCCCCTGAGATTTTTGTTAACACTTACGATCTACCAAAGGGAGGTCTATTCTGGAACCTGACTTGTGGGTGGAGGATAAGTGGGAGAATACCTTGGTGTCAGTATGTTTCCATTGCCATAGTTCATAGCAGTGAACCAGATCTGAGTTTGCTGCACGCTGTGGATTGGGGGAGTCGAGGTTAGACTTGAGAATGGAATTAAAATCTCCAGCAAGAATTATATGGGTAGTTGGAAGAGGGGCCACTTTTTCATATATGGAGTACAATACCGCGGGGTCTACTGGAGGGGGCAGGTAGACATTAACAAACGCCCATAGGACCTAGTGGAGTTCCAGCAGCAATACAATAAACCTACCACCAGGGTCGGTTATTACTCTGTCAACTTTACATGGCAGGGCTTTATTTGGATATCAACACTTCTCGAATAGGTGGAGTAGGTAGCATGGAAGGCTTGTCTCACCCAGGATCTGGCAGGGCTAGAATGCGATTGCCCGTGAGGTGGGTCTCTTGGAGAAAAAGTATTTGGGGTTTATGGGAGGCTAGAAATTTGAATAATAAGGAGTGTTTGATTTATCTTTGAGGCCTGGTATGTTCCAGGAGACTTATTTAATGTCAGACACAGCCATTATAATACAGTAACAAATAGGTAATACAGGTCATTGCTATGACCTGGAAACACAACCTTATGTACAGTTCCCTTAGGATACAGAAATGAAAGTAGTATGGTAGGGTGCAGGTGGATCCGTTAAAATAATAGAGGACAGTGCTAAATATGGTATAAAACTCCCTACTACTTGGCCAAAACCCCAACATAACCAGGCTAATAGTTTAGTTCCCAAAACTGTTATATAGAAAAGAACAGCTACTCAGGCGGACAACAGGTCTGTAGTTCCAACCGAGACGGCCAGAAAGGCGACCTCTTGGCTAGTGTTGAGCGAACCCGGACTGTAACGTTCGGGTCCGTACCGAACTTTCGGGTGTCCGTGGCATGGACCCGGACCCGGACATTTCAAAAATCGTTCGGGTTCGGTCCGTCCTACGTCCTAGTCCAGAATTTTACAGAGTTTAGACAGGGAGTTCGAAAGTCGAAGGAAAGGGATGTGATTGGGTTCCTCGTACACTGACGTCGTGACACTGAGGTCGAATATTTCTCCGACCCAGTGTACTACGTGACCGGTTAGTGTCGGTACGGTAATCATCCGTACCGACACTACCGAAGATTCCCTTTTGGTCACTTTGCGAACAACTAACCGACGGGACGTCGAAGAGTTGTGCACCTCATTTTATCGTCTTGGGGCCTGGCTTGGGCTTGCTAAAAACTTTACAGGCCCAGGCCCAGGTACGGTGCCTGTGGGCTTTCAAGCCATGCCTGGGCTTGCA
>BLSH010011801.1:51912-71736 GCA_018402905.1 Glandirana rugosa
TTATTTTCCCTATCCCCATTTATTTGTAGGGCACTTGCCCTAGTTTGAAGATGATTTTAGAACAGTTATATGGCTTCTACCGTTAATTAATACTTTTCAGACACAGTTTGAAGATGATCCACATTCACCTCCATTTTTGCTTTTTTTAAGTTTTGATTTTTTTAAAAATATTTAACGTTATTTCCCTGTCCCCATTTTTTTGTAGGGCACTTGCCCTACCCTTACCCCCATTTTACTTCCTTTTGCAGCCCTCTAGGGCTTTCCAGGACTTTTTTACAGCCATTTTTGTGCCTAAAAGTTCGGGTCCCCATTGATTTCAATGGGGTTCGTTGTCCGTGCGATCGTTCGGGTTCCGTCCGGACCCGGACCCGGACTTTGTCCCGAAGTTCGGACGGACCAGCAGAACCCGAACTTCCAGAGGTTCGCTCAACTCTACTCTTGGCATCTTGTGGTAGCAAACTTTGGTGGATGGGTGGGTTCCTTTCTGTGTTGTGGGGGGGAGGGAGTACTACCCCCAACAGTTCCGAACAGAAAAAATAGCAAGCTTCAGTTGTAGAAGTCACCTACCAGTGCAGAGGACCTCTCAGATATAAGGAAGAATGCGCTGGAGCAGGATGGATAACCTTGCCCATATCCAGCAAATGGAAGGCCAGCTTACATGTCTCAGGGGGGGCATGCATAGAGGACAAACAAGAAGTGCCGCTAGGTGGTCAGTAGGATGAAGAAGGGTGTCAGACAGCTGATTGAAGAGGTCTCCCTGCATGTCACCATTACAGGAGAACAGTATTACTCCACACTTTGTAAGCGGCTGAATTGTTCAAGCAGCCTTAAAACATAAAACCAAAGAACCTTGGAAAATGAACAACAGCCAGGAGCACAGACTGGAGATTAGGTGCAAGGATCACCGCAGAGTTAGTAACCAGGTATCTGCCTCATCAGGGGATTAAAAAAACTTCCCCAGACTGCCATGTTGAAGTCCACAGGCGACTTGGGTAGAGCATGGGATATTTGATAACCCATTCCCAGAGTCGTCTTCTGACATTAGTGAAAGTCTTGTGATGCCTCTGTAAGTCAGGATAAAGATGCACCACTGTATACTCATAGGAAAGGGTTGGATGTGTGCAGGCCTCACTGAGGATGTGATCTTGGTCTCTATAATTGAGAAACCTCACCAGGAAGGGCCTTGGTGGAGCCCCAGGGGTGCCCCAGCCAGTTGGAACTCTATGGGCCCTTTCCACCACGTATGTCAGTTGGACATCGGTCAGGTTAAGAAGGGTCTTAAAGAAGACCTCCGCAAATTCAGCTGGACGGTCCCCCTCCACCCCCTCTGGAAGACCTAGGACTCTGACGTTGTTCCTCAAAGGTGGTTTTCCACATCGTCTGATTTAGCCACCAGGGTCTGGATGGTGCACAGCAATGTGTAAAGGGCATCATCATGTTAGGCTCTGAGATCCTCTGTGATGGAGATCCACGACTCAGTCTCAGAGAGTCTGCCCCTAATTTTATCCAAATCTTCCCTGATGAGGTTACATTTCTCAACCAGGTGGTCAATGCGGACCAGTAAGGACGTTCTACTCTGTTCTAAGACCGCAAGAATAACAGTGGTGTCACTTGCCTGTGGTGTCTCCTGCAGAGATGGAGAGGCTGCCAGATTCGCTGCCAGTTCCGTGTCTGGCAACAGCACTCCAAGCTGATCCAAAATGGCACTGGGACACTGGGCAGGCTAAATGGGCACCTTTTTGGTCACTGATCTGTTCTTAGAGGGCATGAGCAGGTGTCCCAGGGAGTTTCTGGCTGAGCTGCAGGGTATTGGAGCTATCCCTTTAAGAGCCTCTGGTGTGCAGTGAGGAGGAGGGAGACTTGCGTGCAGGGATGGTAGACACGTTGGGGGATGCCTATCCAAGCTCCCCCAATGAAGCCTAGATGGCGATGGCCACATGGGTCTAGCCGACAGTCTCCAGATGCAGCACACCAGGCCAGCCCCTTCCAGGGATGTTGTAGCAAGAATGTGAGCAGGAGGTGTGGAGAGACTGCTCTCCCCGTGGATCGCTGCCCCGGAGCAGGTAGGATGCTGGAAGCTCCGTATGCCTTACAATGGCGGCGGGCCGCTGATATGTGGAGCTGGCCGTGGCCCGATTATTGACACAGTCGGCTGGCCAGACACAGAAATAGAGACTGGGGCTGAGGCAGGGGATGCCTGGGAACAAGCAGGGCTGCAATATGGGCTAACCGGGGAGTGCAGAACAAAGGATGGCTAAGGATTGCCACAGGATGAACGGAGCTCCTCGTGATCACGTCCGCCTCGGCTCACATCCGGGCACGCCCCCCATAAATGATAATTTTAAAGAAATTCTATGTATGCTATCCTCCGAAAACTATACAGAGGCTGTCTTTTCTATTCATAATGTGTACTTACCTTTACTAAATTTTCCCTTTATTTAATTGTATGTGACAATGTAATATATAGCATAATTAGCAGGTGCCACTTTTTTTTTTCAGCAAGCTGTATATACATTTAATAAGGCTATTTCTATAGTTACCAGCAGTGAAGACCAATGTTTCTGTGTTTCTTAGTGATTCATGTTGAAACTTCAGTTGTAAATTAGCCAGGTGCTTAACCTTGCAAGTTCAGTATAGAATTCACAGGATAATCAATTGCAGAAAGAAAGAGGACAAACCAAGGTAGATGACTCCAATAAAACATAGCTGTTGCTGTTCTGTGTGTAACTATTGTCTCCTTTCAGTTTGTATCACCAGAAAGACTACAAAATCAATATCAGAAAAACGTATAAATCTACCAGGAAGAACTCATTACTAGGGGTTGAATGTTCATTTTAAATTGGCTCTTCAAGATGTTCGTTTGATGGATATATTAGTTTACAAACAAATGATGCCAATAAGAATGTAATTTATTTATTTTTTATTAGTTAAAGCTTTCCTTTTGATTTGATCATAGTACTGTGATCAAGACAGAGCAGAAATTCTGGAGGTCAAAACAATGAAAGCAACTATATAAGAAATCATTGTAAATTCCCAAGTTGTAAAGCCTTTTCAACTACCGTTTGTTGTGGAATTTAGTCAAGACCACTTATCTCATGGTGAAACCGAAAGCATGTTTAACAATCTTGGACATGGATATTCTCACGTAAAATGCCCACTAGATGTTCTGTGACTTATGTATTTTTACAGATGTAGAAAGCACTTACTGTACATGTTTGTTCAACAACATTTAAAGATATTAGAATGATTTGGCAGCATAACTAATTTGAGCAGATTGTCAAAAATGGCATGCCACACTATAGAATAACAACAAGCAAGGTACAGAATAACATCTACTTGACATATACTACCAGACGGTCATAACATTTACACTTTCCTGTTGTAGCTACCCCAAGAGATTTTCATGACATAGGTTTGAATCATAGTTGGCTCAACAGCAGTAGTTGGTTAATTATCCAGTACCCGACCAGCTAGCGTACATTTACTCTGCAGAGTGGCAGCTTCCTGCGAATCGCCGTCTATAAACGGCGGCATGTGTGTGCGCAGTAGTGGGCGGGAGCGCAACGGCGGCAGTGCACTCTCGTGCCCGCCACAGAAGGTTGGCCGTGGCTCGGGCGGACTCGATCTCTGCCGGTGAGCCGCAATTGCCTGGCAGAGAAGAAAAACGGGGAACCGCCAATGTAAACACTGCGGTTTCCCACTCTGTCAGGCAGCTTGTAAGAGATCTACTGATCCCTGTCACTGGGATCAGTTAGATCTCTTATGCCCCTGGCAGTCGAGCCCCCTCACAGTTAGAACACACCTGAGGAACACAGTTAACCCCTAGATCTCCCCCTGCAGGTTAACCCCCTCACTGCCAATGACATTTATACAGTAATCAGTGGATATTAAAATTTCTGATCGCTGTATAAATGTCTTTGGTCCCAAAAAAGTGTCAAAAATGTCCGACATGTCCGCCCCAATATCACAGTCCCAATAAAAATCGCAGATCGCCGCCATTACCAGTAAAAAAAAAATTGTAAAAATGCCAGAAATTAATTCTCATGGTTTTTAAACGTGGCAACTTTTGCGCAAACCAATGAATAAATGTCGATTGCAATTTTTTTTTACCAAAAATATGATGAAGAATATATATCATCCAAAACCGATGAATCAGTTTGTTTTTTTATATTTTTTTTGGAAATGTATTTTAGCAAAAAGTAAAAAATATTATTTTCTTTACAAAATTGTCGCTCTTTTTTAGTTTATAGCGGTGATCAGAAATGACGCAGAGGTGATCAAATACCACCAAAAGAAAGCTCTAATTGTGGGGAAAAAAGGACGCAAATTTAGTTTGGGTACAACATCGCACAACCGCGCAATTGTCAGTTAAAGCAAAGCAGTGCCGAATTGCAAAAAGTGCTCTGGTCCTAACGTGGGAAATCCTTCTGGTCCTTAAGTGGTTAAGTATCTTTATTTGATATTTATGAAGAATATATTTCTTAGGCAATCCAATTAAATTAATAACAAAGGAGTAGGAGCAAGTCTGTCCCCATCCCTGATGCTGCTAGAACAACCCACAAGGAAAAATACCCCCTCAGGACTTTAAGCGGGAAGACCAACTCCTCAAAAAAACATAATACATATAAAAACAAAAATATCTTTAATGAACACAAAGCAATATTGATGATACTGGTAAGTTGCAATAAAGGACATATACAAAACAAATGATCAAAACAAAACAAATAATAATAGAGGAATACAAAATGAGGGAAATAGTATTAAAAAAAGGACCACTAATCTGCCAGGAATGTGGCAGAAGAGAGGCTCTTTATTTGATATTTAGGTTCAATTCTTTATCATTTTCTTCCACATAAAAGGGTCTTGTTACATGACAGCATGCAATGATTTGAAAAGTTATTTATGTATGGTATGACCCTAAACTTACTTTGGCTATTAGGACTCTATTACACTTATGTGCCAGAAGACTTTACCTCTCCTAGCAAAAAGTATATTGCTTTGATAAAATAAGATACTTTATTTGTCATTGTAACCAAGCACAATGAAAAACTTTTCATTTTAATCAATTATACACTGTGATTGTGTCACTTAAATCAAATTGAAGTTGAATGGGCCATATAGTAAAATGCAACATTATTATGAATATTATATTCATAGTTATTATTTATTTATAAAGCTCTGACATATTATGTAATGCTGTACATTAAATAATAAAAGGAGGACAAAGTATGGATTCCAAACCAAAACAGGCATGACACAGGATTAAAAAGGACCCTTTTAGAGGTGAGAAACATTAGACACAATAGGGTAGATTTAGCAAAGGCTAATAGTCTGTTCACTTTGCAAGGGAATTTTCACTTTGCAAAAGTATTTTGCCTTAGCTTAGTGAACGAGGCAAAACTCTGATATTTTCCATCACCTAAGCATGTGCAGACAAAAACATAATTTTAAAAAAAATGTCCTTGCATGAGATTGGGTATTCCTTGCTAAGTAAATTTTTACCACATGCATTTGCCATTGGTAAATCAACCCTAATAAGTAAGGGAGATGGTAATTGTACTGTTTTGTATGGTTGGGATAGAGACGATAAAGGAAAAACAATTTGGAAGTGATGAGTTGGGGGACACTTCAAGCCCGAGATGCATGTGGTGCAACAATGCACATTAAATTGCTTATTACTGGAACACGCAGCAATACATTTCTTTTAAGTGGCCCCCCATTTCAGAAAACCCAGCAGACATTTACACATTCTTGAGATGCAGTGCACCACAATGATCAGTAACACACTACTCTGGGATGTGGTACAATGCATATGCAAAAGTAATATAGGTCCTTAGAGCAGAACAACATCAAAAAATTATTTTGCAATGGCCAGGATAACAAAAGGAAAAGATGAGAAAGCCCTAAAAAATGATGGCTGCAAAATATAAGGTACATGTGTGTGTAAGTACAGAAGGCAAAGATAAAATAATTAACAATATAAATGTAATTGTTTAAACCAGTGGTCTCCAAACTGCAGCCCAGGGGTCTGATGCAGCCCTTTGCTTTCTTTTATGCTGCCCTTGGGGCACTATTTCATCCACTGATAACAACAATGAAGCATAATTACCCCCACTGACATCAATGAAGGGGCACACTTCCTCTCTGTGAGACAAATGATGAGACACAATTCCTCTCCCAATGACACTATCGGACACAATTCCTCCCAATGACACCCAATGATAGGACATAATTCCTCCCAATTACACCAAAGATGTTTCTTTCCCACTGGTATCGGGAAATCTTCTGCTCCCAATGACCAAAGTTCAGCCCCCCTAAGGTAGAAGGACAGTAAACTGGCCCCTTGTTTAGAAAGTTTGAAGACCCCTGGTTTAAACCAATGTGTAGGGAACTTTTCATCTGATTTGTGGTCATGTTAATCTTTTCTATGTGTCATAGTGCTGGTATGCAATTGATTATAGTAGGGTTCACACTTTGTAGCGGTACACAGAAGGGCATGAAGCAAAGACCTCTACATATACTAATATTTACTAATATTTTAGAAACAGGTTTTAGATAAGGTCCCTTCTGGTTTCTGGTAGATCAGGTAGCCCATTTGGTTTATAAATTGTAGTAAATAGCATCACCACATGGACCTTTTGTTGTAAAGTCTGCTCCATTTGTTAACGGCTGAGTATTTAAATGTTATAGCACCATTTAAGCATTAAAGGTGTGCTTCAGCCAAAAGTGAAATTGATTTACACTCAACGCACTAAACTGACAGCATAAACCAAATCTTAATAAATTCCTCAACAGTCCTCAAACCTTTAAATCTTTCAGATGCTTAAGATTGAGCTTGAATATCCCATCCTACACTTTGTGATATTCTAACATAGTTATGGAGGAATAAAGAGGCACAATTAATTGGTAGGAGGCAGGCCCATTATTGAGTTGAGGAGCTGAAATTGAGAATTGAATGTTACTGCACCCTGGGCTTTGGGGTTTTTGAAATACTCTACTGCACATTGTGGGTGATTTGCCAAATGTGTACAGGCTGTTCAGTTAGAAAAGTTATTGTAAACTTTAATAAATGTATGTCTCCCTTGTCAAGTTATTGCTAACAAATAAAGTGAACCTGTGATCACTTTGAACACCCAATTAAGTACAAAGAGATAAAAAAACACATGAATTTAGCTAGTACTGTACATGATTGGTTGAAACAGCTTCAGTTTATTTCATATATTCTTGTTTGTTGGATGTTAAACTGATTACCTATACAACATCAATTAAATGTATTTAATACAATTCCAGGAGTTTTGGATTTAATGTTTCCCACCAAGCAATTTGGTTCCTTCTGCCAGCCCCTATATCACTGCATGACACAATAGTGGTGCCAGTGGAAGCAGCCACAATGTTTGGCAGCGGACTAGAAATCTGTCATTCCCAGAAATGCATGAGATGAAGTGCAGTCTCTCCTCTAGCTCTTGAAAGGAGAAAATATTTTTGGGTTGGGTGGCTGAATAGATAAGCATACTATTACTATTTCTTAGAGGGGAACCTTTTTTTCTACTTCTTTTTTTGTTTTAATTAGCTCAAATGTGCAGTGCTTAAACAATATTATTAACACTCATAACTTCTATTCTACTTCCCTTAGGATGGTTTTACACTGCCATGCCATAGCATCAAAGATGCAGCATGCAGTACCTTTGGTGCACTTTCAGAAAATGCAACAAAAATGAGAGATCTAATAGAATTCTTTAGGAAACCATAGGTAATCCACATGAAATCCATGAGTACACTGCGCTACACCTGTGCTGTGGCCAAACCGCAGCGAGGCAGGGTGAAACTGCCTTTAGGATTCATTCACACCTGAATCACACACAACATCAAATTGCAGCAAAACGCGGGACACATTTACAAAGCCATTACTTCTAATGGCACCCCAATTGTGCACCGATTTTGTCGTGATTGTCAGGTGGTAAATCACGCTGCAATCACGGTAAATCAAAATGTGCTATGCTGTCGCCCAAAAGAAGCTCATGTTCCTTTTTGAGCGTCAAGCATTGCGCGTTGCGATTGCAGCGGGATTTACTGAGTGACAATCGTGGCAAAATAGCAGCGTGATTGGGGTGCCTATAAAAGTAATGGCATCACAAATGCGTCCCGCGTTTTGCAGTGATTTGAAATCACACGTGGAACTGCAGCAATTCCGTCTGGGATCAGGTGTGAATGGAGCCTTGGTGTGATAAATAAATTAATCCACTTAATATGCACAAAGGCAGAAAAGTAAAACACATAAAATGTATATACAAATATGTGCTTTATATTTTGTTGTTTTATATTTTTACACAATTGCATCCCATTAATTAAATATATATAAGTTGTTTTTAGCTTGATTATGATGTTCCAGAAATGTAACAACGTTAACCCACTTTTCAGAGCGTCTGCGTTTTTAAGCTGTAAATATGTGATTGGTCACTGTATGTAAAGGAAACCAGGAAATTTCTGTCTGTAAATTACCCAAAAGCCCTTTGCACAGCCTTGGGATTGTGGGTAGTAGAGAGAGACAAGAAACAAGATGTCATCTTCTGTGTCACAGCCAGATTTAATTTCAGCTGTGGAGGCCCATCCAGAGCTGTGGGACCTGGCCCATCCTCAACATTGGGACCACATCCTGAAGAGCAAGGTCTGGCTGGAGATCAGCTCATCGATCACCCCGGGATGGGAAGAGATGTCACATGGTGACCAGAAAGAGACAAGTAAGTCTATGTTCATGGAATGCATGATCTGTTGTGTAATATAAATGAGGAATGCATAACCCTTATTCACCTCTTCCTGTCCACTTTTCTCTTCTTTTCCACTTTTCTTTAGGCAAAATTCTGCTCACTGGTGGAAATCCCTCTGGGATAGGGTGAGGAGGGATCTCACCGAAGAAGAGAAGGCATTGCGGTCCAAAGCACCAGCGCCAAAAAAAAAAAAGAAAAAGGAAAGCTATGATAAACAGCACCGGAGAGTACGTTTTTTATTGTGTTCTTTTTACATCATATAATTCCCTCTGTGCATTGCTTTGCAGGCAATATAAATTTTCCATGTATAATGTTAATTAACTATTTAAATTCTATTCTCTGCAGGAGAAGAGCCATCAGAGGACAGAACCAATACCAGTGCCACGGACAGCACTGGCCACACATCTTCCCGTGACACCAGTGTTGGCAGCCTCACCAAGGAGACAACACATGAGCTAAATGTCCGTCCGTTATGGGGCTAGCATGTGCTTGCCTTATGCAGAATGAAAAGGACTCGTGAAACGAAAGAAGAAAAAAGGACACAAAAAGAACTAACATGAATTTGACGTGCTTTATTCAAAGAAAAATACAAGACCAAAAGCAAAGCTCATAAATGAAATGTCCACATTGTTTTTTACACATAATCATCTTGTCATGACACCTCTCCATCAGGTGATACAAAACATTGTGCAACTGGTTGTCATGACACATGCCGTTGACTGCAAGTCCATAAATTCGACTCGCTGACTTGGGTTCCTGGGCTTCCACATTGCTCCTCTCATTGTCCCGCAGAAAGTTGTGCAGAACGCAGCATGCCAGGACCACTTTAATGGCATTCTCCACATCAAGCTGCATACAGGACAGCAAAACTCTCCATTTGGCCGTGCACACACCAAACGCACATTCCACCAAACGGCGTGCATGGCTGAGCCTATAATTGAATTTTTTTTTTTCATGGCGGAGACCATAGCCACTGTATGAGGTTTTTGGCCAGTCCAAATGCCTCATCTGCTACCATGATCAATGGCAAGCTGGGTTCATCAGTGCAGGGTAGAGGCCTGCTGGGTGGTATGTTGAGCCATCCCTCATGCAGACAACATCCGAAGGCCGACTCATGGAATATGCAGGTGTCACCTTGGCTGCCATATGCTCCCACATCCAAGGCAAGGAATTTCAGATGGGCATCAGCCAATGCTAGGAGGACCACCGAAAAATATTTTTTATAATCCAAATACGATGACCCGGAGTGGGGAGGCTTCTTCACCCTGATGTGTTTCCCATCAAGGGCACCGATGCAATTGGGAAAATGTTTTTTTCCCAAAACCCATCGACGACTGATTCCCAAACTTCTTCATGTAGCCCCTCCCATATTGCCACAAATGTTGATCTAGTTAATTCAGACACTGCTGCGATGCCAAGGAGGAAATAATGATGCAAGGACACAAAGCTTTGTCCTGTGGCAAGGAACCTAACATAACATAACAATTATAAAATATTGAAATAAAAACAGCATACAATTAACAAGTCCTACCCCTAAGCCTAACACTATCCACTATCCCCTAACCCAGTGATGGCTAACTTTGGCACTCCAGATGTTTTGGAACTACATTTCCCATGATGCTCATGCACTTTGCAGTGTAGTTGAGCATCATGGGAAATGTAGTTCCAAAACATCTGGGGTACCAAGGTTCGCCATCACTGCCCTAACCCCTACCCCTATTCCCTAACCCATATCCCCAAACCCTACCCCCTAACCCCTATTCCCTAACCCCTACCCCCAAACCCTACACCCTAAGGGCTAGCTTACACTTGCTTCGGCTTCAAGGCTCATTAAAGCTCATACAGCTTCAACAAGCTTTTATGATGTGTTTTTGAGGGTTCAGTGGTGCTTCAAAGAGGCTTCAGTGAGGCTTCAACAAGGCATCAACAAGGCTTTGACGAGGCTTCAGTGATGCTCTTTTGAAGCCTTGTTGAAGCTTGGCCGATGCCCTGTGTGTTTGTTGATATCTCATACCTTCAATTTCTCCAAAACAAACGAAGCTAAAGCTGAATTAAAGCCTCTGAAAAGCCACAGGTGCTTTAAGCTGGCTTCAAACAAGCTTCCTAATAGACATTTATGGAGGCATTGGAGACGCTTTGAAGCCTGGCTAAAGCTACATGGGGTATCATTTTTGACACGAAGCTGAAGAGTAGCGAAGCCAATGCAAGGTGTAAGCAGGGCTGTAAGCTAACCATTTTATTTAGTGACATTGGCTTTGACTGGCGTTAAGGGAGCTTTAACAATACCTGTCTGACGCCCTGTTTTGAAGCAAGTGTAAACGAGCCCTAACTCTACCCCTTAACCAAACCCTAACCCGTTCCTCGGGTGACACAGGGCGACACATCACGGATCATGGTGTCCATCCTGGTCAGTCTTGGCCGCAGCTTCTCCAACAGCTCATCGAAGAGCATCACAGACATCCACATTAAATTTTTGAATTGTTCAGGATGTATGCGCAGTTGTGCATACATGTTGGTAAAGTACCCCGCAGACAACAGTTGGGATACCAGTGGATGTGTCCAGAAGTGACATTGTCTGCTGCTTCTCTCCTCCTCCAACTGTCTCTTTCTCTGCATCCTCCGCAAGAGAATCAGCAGGATTGCCTTGTCAATCTTCTGGATAACAGGATCCATCATGAAAAACTCAGAAGAAATCACAAATAACTTGCACAAATTCCAACAAACTCTCACCCACAATACTCTCTCTCTCCAACCAAAATGGCACTGTCACATGCTATCTAACGTGTTTTATTTATTTTCCTTGGCCCTATGGGTAATTTGGGAGTGGAAAATAGCAGAGGGATGTCTTTTACAAAAAACCTAAAAAAACCCGTGTCTAAACACGCATTGACACCAATGCATAATGCTGATAAAATTGCGTTTTTAACTACGCTTTTTTCCTGGCGTCAGTACTAGTTTTGCAGCTCGTTTTTTATAACGCCGTGTGTATGTAGCCTTATAATTGTGATGTCAAATAATTAAATTGTATTGTTACCATGTAGTCTTCAGTAAAAGGACAATAAAAGGTTTTATATGTTACAGGCTGATCTGACTGTATGCTGTTGAGGATTTTTATAAAATGTATAATTCAGTGTGTATTTTAAAACTTACAATTTTTGAAATGAAAGGTGGGAGATGGGGCTAAATGTCCCCGCCAACCACCTATGGCACCGTGACAAGGATATAACATTAATTGATTGGTCAATATATAAGCGATATGATTGGTGTGTTAAAAGTATTGCTGATTGGCTGTTATTAAAGGGTTAATTTCCATATTAACGGTAATAGCGCGTGCAGAAACATATATAAGAAGTGAGCTGCATAGCAAAAGCTGACAGACGGCGCTGACAGAAGAAAAGAAGGTTGTCGTTCGTTACCGTGATCATGAAATCGATGCTGCGCCCGTTAATGGAGCGGGTGAGCACGGAGGGCAGCGACGAGTGGATGAAGAGATGCCTTTCTCTACCTCAAGGATCTCTGGCTCCGGCTCTGGTGGACGTCGCTTCGGCTCCAGTACCTGAGGACCCATCGGCGGGACTACACGGATGCCCTCTCCCCGTCTCATCTGTTCCGCTTCCTTTCCTGGGAATGCCAGCGACGCCAGCTCCGGTTTCAACTCCTCCTCCTCCCCTGCCGTCTGTCAATCAACCCCCCCTCGGCCGCGTTCGGAGCTCCCAATGCGAAGCGATGTCGCGAAAGGACGCATGCGCAGAATATGTTCCGAGGAAACGAGCGCAGAAGAGGCCCCGCTGGTTCAAATCCCGGTCCCCCCACAGGGAAACATCAAGAGACAATGGCAAGGTGAGATTATCTAGGAGTTCTGCTCCTCGCAATACCATAACTCATACTAAAACTGCTTGTGCTTCTGCGACTGCAGCTGCTACAGAGCAGTGTAATATAATCCCTGTAGAGCCTCCTGTTATTGACTTACCTATGCAGAACGTTAATGTGGATGTTGGTAACTATTTTTCTGAGGTTGCTATGGATACTCAAGCTCTGCCTTCTACTGCTCTGCCGTTGGCACATACGCTGCAAAACACAATCCAATCATCAGGAGAAAATTGCTCAGGTGAGTTACCTGCTATTCATTTGCTCAGTAATCTTGCTCATTCTTTTTCTTCTCTTCTTGAACAAATGAAGTCTTCCATAGTAAGTAATGTTAATAATGATAGTGGTGTAGTGTCTGCGTGGCAGGTTCAGTTACCTACACCCTCACAGGCTCCCACAATCGCTCATACTATTAACCATCCTGTTACATCTCAATCTATTTCTTCTGTCGGTCCTTCTTTACTTGTACCTGAAGGTTGTTTGAAAGAAGCTTTATCTTGCGAAATTTCTCCATTGGGCTTTCACCTTACCTTGGGTGTAAAGGAAAAAATTTGGAGAAATGAATATATTGATATTCTCTCTATTTCCGTCCTCAAAGGAGAATCGCTTTGATAGGAAGGATGACAAGCTTGATGAGGAGAGGAGGCGAGCTGTTCCTCGCTCTTTTAATAACTGGCTACAAGCCTTTGTATATTTGCAAGTGTATTAAGTGAAAAATATCCTGATCATTGTGGCGGGCTTTTCCAGCATGTTGATATCATTCTGGAAGCTTATAAATATTTTGGTGGATTGTCATGGTTCTACTATGACTAATCGTTTAGACAAAAATTGGATGTACATCATTCCCTTAAATGAGGTAAGAAAGATGTAGGTCTCTGGTTGAATCTACTTTTGCCTCAAAAAACTCATTTTTCTAAGCCTACCGTTCCTCCCACTGTCGGTTTTAAGAAGGGTTTGTGCTTTAATTTTAATGAGGGCCAGCGTAAATGGCCTGGTACATGTAGATACAAACACGAATGTTCTGTTTGTTCGGGTAATCATCCTGATGCAAGATGTTTTAAGAAAGTGACTGGGAATAATGCGACTCCCTCTAGGGATTCCTTTCTTAAAAGCAGTGACTCCCGTGATGCTGGAAAGCATGCAACCGTGGCTTTTACTTTACCCAGATCAGGAGATAGCGGAATTCTTAACTAGGGGTTTTTTAGAAGGTTTTCCTTTGCCGGTTTTTTCAGGATCAGGTTGCAATATTTGTGGAAATTTGTCTTCTGTCTCTCGTTACAGTGAAGTTGTGCGCGTTAAGCTAGAGAAGGAGGTGTCTGAGGGGAGAATGGGGGGTCCTTTTTCGGTACCGCCTTTTCTGAATTTTAGAATTTCTCCTTTAGGGGTTGAGCCGAAGAAAGAAAAAAAATTGTTTCGCATGGTTCACCATCTTTCCTACCCTATTGGTTTTTCATTGAATGATGACATAGATCCGGAGTTTTGTTCGGTGTCGTATACGTCGTTTGATGACGCTCTTGAGTTGATTAGGAGGGTAGGTGGTTCACCTTTCCTAGCAAAAGCAGATATTCAATCTGCGTTTCGACTATTTCCCATTCATCCTTCTGCCTTTAATTCATTGGGTATATTTTTTCAAGATCAATTTTATTTTGATAAGTGCCTACCTATGGGCTGTTCATTGTTTTGTAGATATTTTGAAATGTTTTCCTCTTTCTTAGAATGGGTCTTTAGTTATCAGAGTGGTTCTTCCAATTTATTGCATTATTTGGACGATTTTTTGTTTGTTGGAAAGGAAGAATCAGAGGATTGTTTATATTTATTTACTGAATTTCAGGTTATATGCCGTATGTTTGGTATTCCTTTGGCAGCAGAAAAATTGGTTTCGCCTACACAGTGTCTTGAACTTTTGGGGGTCACCATTGACACTTTGCGGATGGAATTTCGCCTTCCTATTGCTAAAGTGCAGAAAATTTGTTTTTTATTAGACTTCATAGTTTCTAGGCCGAAAGTTTGTTTAAAAACTATACAATCAGTTTTAGGATTGTTAGCTTTTACGTCAAGGATTATGCCTATGGGAAGAGTTTTCTCCAAACGCCTATATTTAGCTATTGCGGGCCTTACCTCTCCGTGGCATTTTGTTAGGATATCTGCAGCAGTTCGGGATGATCTGCTTGTTTGGAATCTTTTTTTAGACACATACAATGGTTGTTCTTTATGGCAAGAACCTTTTTGTTCGACTACTGCCTTAGATTTGCAAACGGACGCATCTGGGGCGCTCGGGTACGGTATTTTTTGGCAAGGGCATTGGTCAGCTTGCAAATGGCCAGAGGAATGGCATGTCAAAGGTCTTACAAAGAATATTGTTTTATTGAAATTGTTCCCTGTTTTAGTTGCCTTAGAAATCTGGGGCGTGGCATTTCAAAATCATCGCATTATGCTTCATTCAGACAACAGGGGTGTGGTCTATGCCATTAATTGTTTATCGTTTAAATCTCTTCCTGTTATTGCTGTCTTACGTCAGTTCATTTTTAAATGTCTTTCTTTAAATATATGGTTGAAAGCTACTTATGTGCCAGGTTCTTTGAACGTTGTTGCTGATGTTTTGTCACGTTTCCAGTTTGATCGGTTTCGGGCGTTGGTGCCGGAAGCCGACCTAGATGGATCCCCTTGCCCGATTTTCTTATGGAGCCTGATTTAAAGTTAGTATGTTTGGCTCTACGTAATTCGATTGCTCCTTCCACATGGGCGAGTTATAGTGCTGCATGGTCCTTGTGGTACAAATTTTTGGAGCTTCGTAACCTATTAACTTCCCCTTTCAATGAAAGTTTAGTTTTGGCTTTTCTAAATTTTTTTATTGACCAGAAGCTATTCATATTCACATGTGCAGAAAACATTGTCCGGTGTTTCTTTTTTTCTGCAGCTACGTGGTATTCCTTCCTGTCTACACTATTTTTCGGTCAGGCAAGCATTACAAGGGTATCGTAAAGGTACTTTTCTTGCTGATAATAGGTTACCCATTACACATGCTCTCCTGGGTCGGCTTTGTAAAGCTACGGAAGCTATTTGTTTTTCCCGTTATGAATCTTTGTTGTTTAAGGCTGCATTTAGCGTTTGTTTTTTTGGTGCCTTTCGAATTTCGGAATTGATTCCTGATACAGCGTACGGGACTTTTGGTTTGAGGTTCCCAGACGTTTTGTTAGGAAATGATTTTGTTCAAATTTTTCTTAGACGTAGTAAGACCGATCAATTAGGCAAGGGCCGTTGGATTACTTTGCGTAAAATATCTGATCCGGCTGTTTGTGCTGTTTCATTGTTACAGTGTTATTTGTCAGTCAGGGCTTCGGCTTCGGATCATTTATTTTTGCATCAATCTGGTTTACCTTTAAACGAGTTTCAGTTTCAAGCTGTCCTGCGTAAATGTTTATGCTTTCTTCAGCTTGATCACCTCCGTATTTCTTCACACTCGTTTCGAATTGGAGCTGCTACGGAGGCGGCCAGGTTGGGTTTCGCTGCTGATGATATTAAACGGATTGGTGGGTGGAAGTCAAATTGTTATCATAGCTATATCCGTCCTAATGTTTGTTTTTGAATTTCAGGTGACACAATTCATGCTTGGATTATTGGACACTCGTATGTTTATTGGTCCTACCATCGCGCTTGCAAGAGAATATATGGCTCCAATTTGGGTTTGCCTCTGTCTCAATATCAGGTTTGGTGGTATGGAAAAGAGGGCATGAGATGGTCTAATTTAAGGGAAACATTGTCATTGCTGTATTTACATTGGCCGTCCCCTCATATCATTATTCTGCATTTAGCAGGCAATGATATTAGCCGTTCTAACACCTTGGAGTTTCTTTCGCAGGTAAAATTGGATTTAATGTGCCTTCAAGCTGTCTACCCGGACACTGTAATTGTTTTTTCGGAAATTGTTTCAAGTCTTTGATGGCTACTTTCGAAGGACATGGGGCATTTTGAAAAAATCCGCAAAAGATTTAATAGGTTTTTGGCTAAATTTATGCCCAACTTACATGGTCTATCTTTTAGACATGTTGATTTGGAAGGTGGCATCCACGGTTTTTATAGGGCTGACGATGTTCATTTATCGGACATTGCTTTGGATATATTCAATTTAGATTTGCAGTCTTGTATCGAATTGGCCGCACTTCGTGTTGGGGGTGTGCCGGACTCCTAAGTATGAGCCCAGCGTATGGATAAAAGGGTACATGTATTTTGTTATATCTATTTAATTTTATATATATAACCTGAGCTTTGATGGCTAGGTTATTATTGTTACATATTTGTTGGAATAATTATATCAATAATAATAAGCCTATAATAAAGAACTGCGGCCATTTTGATCCAAGTTGGTGTTTGTAGTCTTTTATTAAATAGATTAAAGTATTTATATAGTCTTGTCTACTGTGCCATGAAAGGTGGGAGATGGGGCTAAATGTCCCCACCGACCACCTATGGCACCGTGACAAGGATAAAACATTCATTGATTGGTCAATATATAAGCGATATGATTGGTGTGTTAAAAGTATTGCTGATTGGCTTTTATTAAAGGGTTAATTTCCATATTAACGGTAATAGCGCGTGCAGAAACATATATAAGAAGTGAGCTGCATAGCAAAAGCTGACCGACGGCGCTGACAGAAAAAAAGAAGGTCGTCCCACCCTCCCTCCCTGTCGCAGTTTTATTTATGTGGCTATGTATCTCTCTCTTTGAGAGGAGATAAAAGGGTACATGTATGTTGTTATATCTATTTCATTTTATATATATAACCTGAGCTTTGATGGCTAGGTTATTATTGTTACATATTTGTTGGAATAATTATATCAATAATAATAAGCCTATAATAAAGAACTGTGGCCATTTTGATCCAAGTTGGTGTTTGTAGCCTTTTATTAAATAGATTAAAGTATTTATATAGTCTTGTCTACGGTGCCATAAACAATTTTAAGATTACATTACTCCATTATGAATATCTCATAGCTGCAGGTCACTTTAATTATTTTCATTACAAAACTAAGGGCATGAACCCATGTTTTTGAAAACTATAATAATTTTACATTTAGCTGATTTTCACGAAAGCAGTACAACTACAGATGGTGTTCAACTGCATAAAATTAATTAGTATATGTGCTGGTTCTACATAATTAATTCCGCTGAGGCCCATGAAAGTGATTTTTAATAAAGGATTTTAGCTTTTGTCTGATGTTATGTTTTATACTATAAGATCGAGATTAGATGAAATGGAATTTAATATTTAGAAAATAGAAAATAGATAAAATGTATTTTTTGCAGATGTTCAACAATACCAAGAATATCAAGAACTATGGATTATAGATTATAAAGTGAACCACATAATATAAAATAGTGATAATAAAGGAAAAAATAATGCAAAAATAAATTGTTATAGGTAATTTGTGAAATAGCAGTGCCTAAGGCAGTGGTTCTCAACTCCTGTCCTGAGGACCCACTAACAGGCTAGGTTTGCAAGATAACTGAACTACATCACAGGTGATATAATTTGCTGCTCAGTGATTGCAGTATTCTAGTCTGCATCTCCCCAAGGTAATACTTAAAATCTGGCCTGTTAGTGGGTCCTGAGGACAGGAGTTGAGAACCATTGGCCTAAGGTATATTGTACAGTATCTGTTCGTGATACTTATAATACCTGAATAATTCACACTGTTATATGCAGGTTTTAACAAATTATGAGGTCATGATAAACCCAGAGGGCTATAAACCAGACCAGTAAAACAAATGTGAATTGCACACATAGTAGGAAACAGGAACCCCTCTTGTTGCTTGGACTGACATTACAAAGCACTGTTGTTAAATTCTGTTACTGCAACACCACTTCAAAATTTAGAATTTCTGTATGAGATCCACTGTATTTCAATAGTCAGATTTTAGGCAGTTTTTTTCACATGGGCTGTATGATCTGCATATGTTACTATTTAAAGCAACCATTTCTATTTGACAATATATAGATAAACTGCTGTCAAATATAAAGTATTTTGCTTATAATCATGGGTGCAAAATCAGTAAATCCTTGGCCTTTTAGGCGTCTGTGAAAAAATAAGCAAAACGTCGGGTCCGACGTTTTGGAAAAATCAGCATTTTTTTGTCGTTTTGCATCGGCGCTAATGAGCGTTAGTGAGTGTCGGCATCAGTAGGCATTTTTACAAAAAAAAATCAGTCCTCTGCTATTTTTAACCTGAAAACACCGGCGTCAAAAAAGCCGATTAGCCGGTACGGCGTTAGTGAGCGTTTTGCTGATTAGTGTAAAAAAATGCCAAAACGCTACAGCCTCAGAACGCGCTGGTCCCGCATTCTAGAAACAGCTCACTATCACCAACACCCTCTACTGCTCAAAAACGTCGGTATTTTTAGAGGGCCATTGAATAACATGGAGAGCTGCAAAAAGTGGCGTTAAAAAACGTGTGTATGAGGCCTAAAAGTTTGATTTGGTTTACTTGATTAAGGCTCACTTTCAATGCTAATGATGCAATATAATATATTAAAATTATACAAAACTATTTCAGTTGTGCATTTTACAGTGAGTAATGTAGCACACTTTCATGCAAATTTTTGTTTGAGGACTTCTTGGTGGATATTCCAAAGGTTTTCATAATTTCCTGTAAATATAAAACACAGCGCCAGCAGATAAAACAAACAATAGTGATCAAAAATGTATACTAAATTGTTCAAAGTGAAAAATCGATGTATCAATAAAGTCTTATAAATCTTAAAAATCTTAAAGGTGCTCCAGTGCTCTAATGAGTAGAGTTGAGCGAACCTCTGGAAGTTCGGGTTCTGCTGGTCCGTCCGAACTTCGGGACAAAGTCCGGGTCCGGGTCCGGACGGAACCCGAACGATCGCACGGACGTCTTGGGCTTGAAGGTCTCCAAGCGAGTTGAGATGAGTAATCTCGTGACCTCGTGGAAATTCTAAAAATTCTAAATATTCTGAAATAACTATGTAGCTAAAAAGTGAAACTTGTTAAATCATATGTAAAAACTAGTGATAACAAACAAAATAGACGACCGCGACACAAAATATAAATGTCCTTTAATACTTTTGGAAACCTTATAGGTGGTTCTTCAGGAGTTTGTTTTTAAACGTACTTTCACACGATGTAATGAGTGACATTTTACGTGTTGACTTTATCAAAACATATTAAAA
>BLSH010011801.1:76258-86607 GCA_018402905.1 Glandirana rugosa
AATTTCTGCTATCTGTCCTCAGAGCAACAGCACAGACAGCAGTAGTAAAGTAATCTATCTCAGGATGCAGGATCAGGTCTTAAAATGGCTAAAATCTGTCCCTCACGCCGTCAGCTACCTTTCCCTATACTAACCCAAGGAGCATGTGACTGCAGCACTGTGACTCCAGCTTATAAAGAGGCTGGGTCACATGATGCACCGGCCAATCACAGCCATGCCATTAGTAGGCATGGCTGTGATGGCTTCTAAGGGCAAACCAGTGAAACGCTTGTTGATTGGCTGCCCTGCAGCTTCTCAACACGTGGAGTAAAATAGCAGAACCCCGGACCGAACCCGAACGATTTTTGAAATGTCCGGGTCCGGGTCCGTGCCACGGACACCCAAAAGTTCGGTACGGACCCGAACGTTACAGTCCGGGTTCGCTCAACACTACTAATGAGTGATTAAAGGTTCTGTAGTGCTTCAAGCAGATCAATCTGTGCCAGAAAGGTGCAATAGTGCCACACTCCCCTTGTGCTTCCCTACTCACCAGAAAAAATTGACCCCCAGCTTTGCAGTCTGGGGATCAAAAAAGGGCATAAATCTGGTGTCATTGGGATCAGATGATGATTATCCTCTGAGTAGATGATGAAAACTTCTCCCAACAGAATTTTCTTTCCCAAGGTTGCAATCATATACAGGGTGGGCCATTTATATGGATACACCTTAATAAAATGGGAATGGTTGGTGATATTAACTTCCTGTTTGTGGCACATTAGTATATGTGAGGGGGGAAACTTTTCAAGATGGGTGGTGACCATGGCGGCCATTTTGAAGTCGGCCATTTTGAATCCAACTTTTGTTTTTTCAATAGGAAGATTGTGTTGGATTGTCAATGCAACCCTCTTCTCCCACTCTTCACCACTGATAGCAACACCGCAGGAGAAATGCTAGCACAGGCTTCCAGTATCCGTAGTTTCAGGTGCTGCACATCTTGTATCTTCACAGCATAGACAATTGCCTTCGGATGACCCCAAAGATAAAAGTCTAAGGGGGTCAGATCGGGAGACCTTGGGGGCCATTCAACTGGCCCATGATGACCAATCCACTTTCCAGGAAACTGTTCATCTAGGAATGCTCGGACCTGACACCTATAATGTGGTGGTGCACCATCTTGCTGGAACTATGATGTCGGTGATAGGGAATTATTGGCCATCAAGTCGGCTTTGGTGGAATGGCGGTACCTCCTGGAAGGAGCAGCTCACCCGGTATTGGTTTTTACTGACCATAAAAAACAGAAAAAAACCATATGCTGTGAAGATACGAGATGTGCAGCACCTGAAACTACGGAAACTGGAAGCCTGTGCTAGCATTTCTCCTGCGGTGTTGCTATCAGTGTGTGAAGAGTGGGAGAAGAGGGTTGCATTGACAATCCAACACAATGGGCAGCACATTGAACACATTTTATAAGTGGTCAGAAACTTGTAAATAACTCATGAAAGAATAAAGTTACTTTAAAACCAAGCACACCATTGTTTTTCTTGGGAAATTCCCAATAAGTTTGATGTGTCACATGACCATCTTCCTATTGAAAAAACAAAAGTTGGATTTAAAATGGCCGACTTCAAAATGGCCACCATGGTCACCACCCATCTTGAAAAGTTTCCCCCCTCACATGTACTAATGTGCCACAAATAGGAAGTTAATATCACCAACCATTCCCATTTTATTAAGGTGTATCCATATAAATGGCCCACCCTTTAGATCTCCGCCATGCTCGGTATAAAGGGAAAGGGCTCATAGCGTATCTCTTTAAAACAAGTGTTTATTGCGCAAAAGAAAGCTACTTACAGGAAAAACCTATATTACAGGCAAGATAGTTGTTTCAGGTATGACACGCGCAGCGTGCGTTCCAACACGGGTGGACGCAACGTCCATGGTTACAGGAAACCGGAAGTTTCGTCAACGCGTTTCTCCCCTCTTCCAAGGCATCATCACAGACAGGGCATCATTTCCTGCTAGAACATTTGTTAGTTTAACTAGTATGAAGACTTTTCCAGACATGCAGTGAATAAGGATGGGTGAATATACTGAATTCTGACCATTTTCAAGGCTAAGGCCTGGTTCACACCTATGCATTAGTGTATTTTCAGTTTTGCAGAAACACACTACAGTTCATTTAGCATGGTTTCCTATGGGTCACGTTCACATCTGTGCATTTTATTGAAAGGGCCAGGGACCTTTTTTCTGGTTTCTGGTTCCAAAGACTTCAATGGATCAAAAATGTGTATTGAAAAACGCAAAACGCACCTGGAATATGCAAACTGCAACCTGCATAGTTGTGAATCAGGCCTTAAATAGGCAGACAAGGTAGATTTTCTCTTGAAATAAAAATTAGAGTGTATTATTTTATATAATTTGATATGATATTATTCAGTGATTGGACAATACTTAAGCAGCATGGTTAGGCTACAAAATAAGAGGGAGAGAGGAGGCAAGTTTTTTTCTTAACCACTTAAGGACCAAAAGGATTTACCCCCTTAATGACCAGGCCATTTTTTGCGATACGGCCTGTGTCACTTTAACTGAAAATTGCGCAGTCGTGCGACGCTGTACTCAAACAAAATTTGTGTCCTTTTTTCCCACAAATAGAGCTTTCTTTTGGTGGTATTTGATCACCTCTGTTGTTTTTATTTTTTTGCGCTATAAACAAAAAAAGAGCAACAATTTTGAAAAAAAAGCAATATTTTTTACTTCTTGCTATAATCAATATCCCCCCAAAAAGTATAAAAAAACAAATTTCTTCCTCAGTTTAGACCGATATATATTCTTCCACATTTTTGGTAAATAAATCGCAATAGGCGTATATTGATTGTTTTTTTACGTTTACAAAATAGGGAAAAGACTTATGGAATTTTCATTTTTATTTTACTAGTAATAAAGGTGATCTGTGATTTTTAGCGGGACTGTGACATTGCGGCGGACAGGTCGGATACCTAACTGACATTTTTGACACTTTTTTGGGAACCAGTGACATTATTACAGTAATCAGTGCTAAATATGTGCACTGTTATTGTACTAATGACACTGGCAGGGAAGGGGTTAACATCAGGAGTGATCCAGGGTTAAATGTGTTCCCTGTTTGTGTTTTCTAACTGTATGGGGGACTGTGTAACTTGGGAAACACACAGATCCATCTTCCTGCATAGCAGAAAGACAGGATCTGGATGATCTCACCTGTCAGAATGGAGATCTGCTTTGTTTACACAGGTTGGACCTGTTGATTGGCTCTCGAGCCGACGTACAATGACAGCGATTTGTGGGAACGAGCCAACCTGCCGCAGTATAATAACGGCAGCTGATCGACTAGTGGTTAAAATAGAAATTAGGGTGTATTATTTGAGAGAAAGTAGCCACAAATATTGATCAATGGCTGGACAGTATGAGAGCAGCTAAGATAGCCTGTGATATAGAAGGGAGAAACAGGGTAGGTTTTATCTTGAAATAATACAGTGTTTCACATTGCTGGG
Organism: Glandirana rugosa; assembly: GCA_018402905.1. Taxonomy (NCBI): domain Eukaryota; kingdom Metazoa; phylum Chordata; class Amphibia; order Anura; family Ranidae; genus Glandirana; species Glandirana rugosa. The sequence continues at coordinate 79,768 of BLSH010011801.1, forward strand.
GCAGCTGATCAGGCTATACATTTTGAGGCACATTGTAGGATTAAGGGTCCATGCACACTGGCATAAAAACACTGCTCCTAGAGGTGCATGCGTGGGAGCTTTCAAGATGGGCGCGATGCCATGAAGCGTCGCACCACTCCGGCCTGATAATCCCCACCGCAGCTTGTAGAGCACTCGTTCCGGCCCCGCTCCAGAAGCATTCGGCCCCAGGCACACACTGATGTCCTCGGGCTTGGCCCAAAAAGACCTCTCCCGCTAGCTGGAGCAATCCCTAAGGACACAGACACAGTCCAAGATGGCGGCCACAGCAGCACTAGACAGACAGGCAGGGACAGAGGAATCCATAGGAGACCAGGACACAGAGGGCTCTGCGGACTTTCCTCCTCCACTTCCCACTGTGAGTACCCCTCTCCACCCCGCTCCTTCACCTGCAACCAAGGAGTCCCTGCTAGGGAGGATGGCAGATGGCCTCACCGCTCCCTTGAATGATCCCCGAAGGCTTAGACATAGGTGCCACCCTCCCACCCCCATTGATGTCCCTTTCATGATGGTGGCCTTCTCCAAAATGCTATCCAGTGGCATAGCTCAAACTGCGGCCCAGATAACTACATCTATCCATGTGGACTTGCAACAATTGGGCGCTAGGATTGATATGATGGAAAGGAAAGCGGACCAGTCTATTGCAAAATTTAACTAAAACTTTGCCAAAATGCAGGATATTCAGGATCAACTAGATCCCGTCATTACTAGACTTGTGCATGGTTGAAACATTTGTTAGTTTTCATTTTTTCAGTTTTTACATTTTTTTGGAAATACGGAAATTTGAAAAATTCGGAAATGCACAGTAATTCAGCAATTGCGGTGATTTGGAAATGTGCAGTCATTTGGAAATTCGCGGTAATTCGACAATTGCGGTAATTCGCAATTACGGTACTTGTGATAATTCGGAAATAAGAAAGAACACTTGAAATAATAATAAATAACTATTAAATTATAGGTATTGGAATTTCATTGAAAATGTGGCTGTTAGTGAACTTAAATATGAAATTTATTACTGACAGCCATATTTTCAAGGAAATTCCATACCTATAATTTAATAGTTACTTATTATTATTTCAAATGTTCTTTCTTATTTCCGAATTTCTGAAATTCAGAAATAAGAAATAACATTTGAAATAATAACAAATAACTATTAAATTATAGGTATAGGAAATTCCTTGAAAATGTGGCTGTTAGTGATCTTAAATATGAAATTGAATACATTTCATATTTCACCACTTGACCACGGAGCACTTAAACTCCCTTCATAACCAGAATTATAGGTATTGGAATTTCCTTGAAAATTTGGCTGTTAGTGAATTTAACCACTTGCTGACCGTATAATGCAAATACATGGCCACAAAGTGGATTAATTGTTCTGGGAGTGCGTATTATAAAGTCCTCCCATAATCGCGCTCCCGTGCACCCCCTGGGGCACGCACCCAGGAGCATCCATAAGCGACAGGTCCGTGATGCGCCGGGTCGCAGCAGCCGTTTACCACGTGATCGCTCCATCAGATGTAAACAAGCCAGCGGATATCCAGCTTGCCTCTCCCCTCTCTGAACTAATCGGCGCAGTGTGAGAGGAGAGGGGGAGAGTTGAGAAGCAGCGGTGCTGTGGGCAGGATCTGAAGTGTCCACATCACTGCTATGTGCAAGGCTGTTCCCCCCCATCTATCCATCCAGCCTCATCCATGCTCACCCATCCAAGCTCATCCATCACCCATGCGTCCGTGCTCATCCATCCGTGTTCACCCATCCAGCCATGCTCACCCATGCATCTATGTACACCCATCCAGCCATGCTCACCCATGCATCCGTGTTCACCCATCCAGCCATGCTCACCCATGCATCTGCGCTCACCCATCCAGCCATGCTCCCCCATCCAGCCATACACACTCATGCATCCGTGCTCACCCATGCATCCATGCTCACCCATCCAGCCTCATTCGTGCTCACCCATACATCCATGTTCACCCATGCATCTGTGCTCACCCATGCATCCGTGCTCACCCATGCATCCATGCTCCACCTTCCATCTGTGCTCACCCATGCATCCATGCTCACCCCTGCATGCATGCTCACCCATGCATCCATGCTCACCCATTCATGCATGCTCGCCCATCCATCCGTGCTCACCATGCATCCGTGTTCACCCACCAGTGTCACTACAGTGCCTCACAATAGAGTAATAGGTAGTCAAATTAGATTTGAAATGTATGCCCCTAAAACACCTGATGGTGCTCCCTGCATTTTGGGCCTCTGTATGTGGCCAGGCTGTGTAAAAGTGTCACACATGTGGTATCACCATACTCGGAAGGAGTAGCAGAATATATTTAGGGGTGTCATTTTTGCTAGGTACATGCTGTGTGTTAGAAATATTGTATAAATAGGCAAGTTTGTGTAAAAAAAAAAAAAAGGTTTAAATTTTATTTCCACATTTTCCAAAAACGTGTGGAAAAAATGTCATGTTTAAAAGACTCATTATGCCTCCTAGACAATACACTGGCCGAAGGGCAGGCCAGCACCTCCAAGGCATAAAGGGCAAGCTCAGGCTATGTGCCCAATTTGGAGACCCAGAAGTTGAATGGGGCAGACCCATCAGTCAGTACATGTAGGCATGTGCACACATACTGTTCCACCATGTTGCTGAAATGCTGCCTCCTGCTAAGATGTTGCCTATCAGCTGGTGGTGCTGTTTGTTGTGGCGTGCTGCTGACAAAGCTTTTCCACATTTCGGCCATGCTAACCCTGCCTTCTGAGGTGCTGGTGGTGCCACAGCTGCGTTGGCGACCTCTTCCTCCTCCTCTGCCTTCGCCTTGTGCTTCCACTGAGCCCCGGTGTCATTTGGGAATACCCTCAGCAGCGCGTCTACCAGCATGCGACCACCACGTCTTCCTCCAGACTGCACACATCACTCGCTTGACCTTCATTCCATGTGGGGTCTAGGACCTCATCATCGTCCACATCATCTTCCATCCACTCTTCACCACTGCCCTCCTTGTCAGTCTGAACACTGTAGAAAGCCAGAGCAGTTGGCACCTGTGTTTCATCATCATCAGAGACGTGCTGCGGTGGTGTTTCTATGTCCTCATCCTGAAACAGAAGTGGTTGGGCATCGGTGCACTCAATGTCTTCCACTTCTGGGGCAGGGCTATGTGGATGGCCCACGGAAAGCAAACCAGCAGAGTCATCAAAAAGCATAAGAGACTGCTGCATGACTTGGGGTTCAGACTGCTTGGCTGATTTACAAGGGGCTGAGGTGAAAGACAGATGGCCATGGGGTTCAGGTGCCAACTCTGAGCTTTCATCAAGGGATCGGGAGGGAGACAATGTGAAGGAACTGGAGGCATGTCAGCCACCCAATCTACTATCGCCTGTACTTGTTCTGATCTCACCATTCGTTGAGCGGCATTCGGGTCTACCATATAACGTTGAAGGTTCTGTTGGCTACTCGCACCTGAGGAAGGTGTTTCCCTTGTGCGTGTAGCTGGCACAGATTCACCATGTCCTCTCCTTGCAACAGGAGCTTCACCAACACTAGCAGCACCACGACCACGTCCCTCATTTGACGCTCTCCTCATTCTGGACGCAAATGTACTATTTAGCACAAATTTATATTATTTTTTAAACCGGCAATGTGCAATTTTGTGCAAGAAATGCACAGCAAGGTGCAAATGTACTATGTAGCACTATTTATTAATAATTTAAAAAAAGACTAATAAATTATTATTCTTTTTTTTTTAAACCAGCAATGCAGATGCACTTTTTATTTTTGTGCAAGAAATGCACAGCAAGGTGCAAATGTACTATGTAGCACTATTTATTAATAATAAAAAAAAGAATACTAAATTATTATTCTTTTTTTTTTTTAAACCAGCAATGTAGATGCACTTTTATTTTTGTGCAAGAAATGCACCGCTGGCCGCAAATGTAGTACCCAGAATACATATTTTTTTAAACCAGCAATGTAGATGCACTTTTTATTTTTGTGCAAGACATGCACCACTGGCTGCAAATGTAGTATTTAGAATATTTTTTTTTAAACCAGCAATGTAGACGCACTTTTTATTTTTGTGCAAGAAATGCACAGCAAGGTGCAAATGTACTATGTAGCACTATTTATTAATAATAAATAAATTATTATTGTTTTTTTTTTAAACCAGCAATGTAGACGCACTTTTTATTTTTGTGCCAGAAATGCACTGCTGGCTGCAAATGTAGTATTTAGAATATTTTTTTTTTGTAAACCAGCAATGTAGACGCACTTTTTATTTTTGTGCAAGAAATGCCCCGCTGGCTGCAAATGTAGTATTCAGAATTTTTTTTTTTTAAACCAGCAATGTAGACGCACTTTTTATTTTTGTGCAAGAAATGCACAGCAAGGTGCAAATGTACCATGTAGCACTATTTATTAATATTAATAAAAAAAGAATAATAAATTATTATTCTTTTTTATTAAACCAGCAATGTAGACGCACTTTTTATTTTTGTGCAAGAAATGCACCGCTGGCCGCAAACGTAGTATTTAGAATATTTTTTTTTTAAACCAGCAATGTAGACGCACTTTTTATTTTTGTGCAAGAAATGCACAGCTGGCCGCAAATGTAGTATTTAGAATATTTTTTTTTAAAAAAACAGCAATGTAGACGCACTTTTTAATTTTGTGCAAGAAATGCCCCACTGGTCGCAAATGTAATATTTTGCACAAAAAAAAAACGAACTGCAATGTAAAAGCAGTATTTCAATATGCCAAAATATTGCCAACTGAACTAACAGAACACGATTAAAGTAGTGTCCCTGACACGCAAGCAGTTGCAAGTACACTGTACTTGCAAAAATGGCAGCAAACACCCACATAAGAAACAGAAAAATTGTTTGGGTTTAATATGAGGCACTTTGCTTAGCAAACAAAATGTACTCTAGCAAACAAAAATCTCCTCTAGCATCCACCCACCAATAAATCGCTGTTTTTAACAGATTTTCTAAAGCTAATCTGTCCCTCACACCAGCAGCAGCATCCTCTCCCTACACCAGTATGAGATGATTTTCGAAAGCTAATCTGTCCCTCACACCAGCAGCAGCATCCTCTCCCTACACTAGTATGAAATGATTTTCGTAAGCTAATCTGTCCCTCACACCAGCAGCAGCATCCTCTCCCTACACTAGTATGAGATGATTTTCAATAGCTAATCTCTCCCTCACAGTAGCAGCAGGATCCTCTCCTTACATTAGTATGAGATGATGTGACATGCAGCACTACGTGACTCCAGCTTATATAGAGGCTGGGTCACATGATGCACTGGCCAATTACAGCCATGCCGTTAGTAGGCATGGCTGTGATGGCTTCTAACGGTAAACGAGTGAAACGCTTGTTGATTGGCTGCCCTGCAGCTATTCAAAATGCGTGAAAAAATACGCAAACCCAAACTTTTTCTCAAATGTCCAGGTTCAGGACACGGACACCCTAAAGTCCGGTACGAACCCGAACTTTACAGTTCGGGTTCGCTCAACTCTAGTTGTCAGGTAATTATACTGTATGCATAATTTATGTCCCTAGAATGCCTGATGGTGCTCCCTGCATGTTGGGCCTCTGTATGTGGCCAGGCTGTGTAAAAGTCTCACACAAGGGGTATCACCATGCTCAGGAGGAGTAATAGAATGCGTTTTGGGGTGTAATTTCTGGTATACATATGCTGGGTGTGAGAAATAATCTGTTAATATGATAATTTTGTGAAACAAAAACAGAAAAAAATCTTCATTTTGCAAAGAATTGTGGGAAAAATTACAACTTCAAAAAAACTCGCCATGCCTCTTACTAAATACTTTGGACTGTCTACTTTCCAAAAAGGGGTAATTTGGGGGGTATTTGTGCTTTCCTGACGTGTTAGGGTCTCAAGAAATGAGATAAGCCATTAGTACATCAGGTGTGATGAATTTTCAGTGATTGGCACCATAGATTGTAGACTCTATAACTTTCACAAAGACCAAATAATATACACTCATTTGGGTTATTTTTTACCAAAGATATGTAGCAGTATAATTTTTGGTCAAAATTTATGAAGAAAAATTGCTAATTTGCAAAATTTTATAACAGAAACAAAGAAAAATGCATTTTTTTTACAAAATGTTTGGTCTATTTCCATTTATAGCGCACAAAATAAAAACCCCAATGGTGATTAAATACTACCAAAAGAAAGCTCTATTTGTGTGAAAAAAGGACAAAAATTTCATATGGGTACAATGTAGTATGACTAAGTAATTGTCATTCAAAATGTGAGAGCACTGAAAGCTGAAAATTGGTCTGGTTAGGAAGGGGGTTTAAGTGCCCAGTGGTCAAGTTGATTAACCACTTGCCGACCGTGTAGCGTAGATACACGTCGGCAAGTGGCACCCATTGTTGTGGGAGGATGTTATATAACGTCCTCCCACAATCGCGCTCCCGCGCGCCCCCCTGGGGCGCGCACCTGGGAGCATCCGTGACCGCCGGGTCTATGAGACCCGGCGCATCACGGATCACGGTAAATGGCCGCTTGGAGCGGCCGTTTACCATGTGATCGGCCCAGAGTATCTGGGCCGCCAGTGCCTACGAGGGTCCACGCGCGGGGTCCCCCCGCGCGCCCTCGCGCTAACACCCTCCTGCAATATATTGTAGGAGGGTGTTGTTACCCACGGTGAACGGCTGCACATAGATGCGATGTGCCAGCCGTTCACCAATTAGTTGAACTGGTGACCCGTGAATTTGGGGGAAGGATTGGTCTGGTTAAAAGTCGAAAGTCACGAGAGTGTAAAACTTACTGT
>BLSH010011801.1:88962-106661 GCA_018402905.1 Glandirana rugosa
TGATAAATTTTCAGTGATTGGCACCATAGATTGTAGACTCTATAACTTTCACAAAGACCAAATAATATACACTAATTTGGGTTATTTTTACCAAAGACATATAGCAGTATATATTTTGGCCAAAATTTACGAAGAAAAATTACTAATTTGCAAAATGTTATAACAGAAATAAAGAAAAATGCATTTTTTTACAAAATTTTCGGTATTTTTCCATTTATTGCTCAAAAAATAAACACCCCAGTGGTGATTAAATACCACCAAAAGAAATCTCTATTTGTGTGAAAAAAAGGACGAAAATTTCATTTGGGTACAGTGTAGTATGACTGAGTAATTGTCATTCAAAATGTGAGAGCACTGAAAGCTGAAAATTGGTCTGGTTAGGAAGGGGGTTTAAGTGCCCAGTTGTCAAGTGGTTAAATATGAAATTTATTAAATTTCATATTTAAGTTCACTAACAGACACATTTTCAAGGAATTTCCTATACCTATAATTTAATAGTTATTTATTATTATTTCAAATGTTCTTTCTTATTTCCGAGTTTTCAAATTTCGGAAATTCAGATCTTAAATATGAAATGTATCCCTAACAGTCATATTTTCAAGGACATTCAAATACCTATAATTTAATAGTTATTTATTACTTAGTTTCCAAATTACCACAATTGCCAAATTACCATGAATTTACAAATTACCTCAATTGCCGATTTACCGTGAATTACCACAATTGCCAAATTACCGTGAATTTCCGAATTTTTGATTCAGAAAAATGGAAATTCGGAAAATTTCGGAAATTCAAAATTCGGAACTCGTCCGAATTGCCAAATTTTGCAAAATGCAGTAAAAACGAAATTTGGATTTAATAAACATACCGGAACACAGACTGGAGCTAGACAGGGCCCACAGAGCCCTACAACCACCACGTCCTGACAGCCTGCTGAGGGATGTCATAGTTCATCCCCATTTTTATGGGGTCAAGGAAGAGGTGACGAGACGGTATCGAGCTTCAGACAAACTCACTCTGCAATACAAATCTTTGCAGACATCTCCCCATATATAGTGCAGAAATGCAGATCTCTTAAACCTTCCCTCCAAATCTTAGCTCAAAAAGAAGTCACCTATAGATGGTCATTCCCATTTTGCCTCAATTTCTCATACCGCATCAAAAGCTACGCCTTCTCTTCATTTCAAGAAGGAGAACGTCTGCTATTACATCTGGACCTGATCTCGTAGGAATTGCACCAACAGCCCCCCGCAGAGGTTCCACTTCATCATCGAAGAGACCGTCTCCATAGTCTCCTTACCCTAATATGGCAGAACCAGCAGTCCAAGCGCTCATACGATTTTCAACCACCATGAAACTTTGACCATTGTTAATGACTGGGTCGTTCTACTGCTTCTTGAGGAGTCCCCAAGGTTACCCTTTCTTATCCCCCCATGAATGGCTACTCTAATTACCCTACTTCGGTGGGGGCTAAATCCTACGGATTACTGGAAGCCTGTGCTAGCATTTCTCCTGCGGTGTTGCTATCAGTGTGTGAAGAGTGGGAGAAGAGGGTTGCATTGACAATCCAACACAATGGGCAGCACATTGAACACATTTTATAAGTGGTCAGAAACCTGTAAATAATTCATGAAAGAATAAAGTTATGTTAAAACCAAGCACACCATTGTTTTTCTTGTGAAATTCCCAATAAGTCTGATGTGTCACATGACCCTCTTCCTTTTGAAAAACCAAAGGTTGGATTCAAAATGGCCAACTTCAAAATGGCCGCCATGGTCACCACCCATCATGAAAAGTTTCCCCTCTCACATATACTAATGAGCCACAAACAGGAAGTTAATATCACCAACCATTCCCATTTTATTAAGGTGTGTCCATATAAATGGCCCACCCTGTACTTTTGTTGCAAGAGACTCATTTTCCCTTCTCCTACAACCCATCATTCCTACATCAGAATTTCCCCCAGTTTTTCCTATAAATAAGAAAAAAGGAGTAACAATATGCTTCTCCAAGGGCCTCAACTTCTCCCCCTCAAGGGTTCTCAAGGATCCAGAGGGACGTTACCTTCTGGTGGTAGGAACCATTGAGGGTGAGACATACACATTTGTATCCTACTATGCACCTAACAAGGGCCAGGCAAATTATTTTGATAATCTAATATGCACACTCCGTCCATTTTTAGAGGGGTCCTGATACTGGGGGGTGATTCTAACACCGCCTTCAACAAGTCAGCACGTGGGACTTCAAAACCTAAGCGTCCCTCTAGACAAAGCCTGAAAGTAGCTCAACTTTTTCATTCTCTAGGACTGATAGATATTTGGCAAAAGTTACACCCCCATGTCATAGACTTCACACATTTCTCTGCTCCTATCATAGGATTGACCACATCTTTATACAGTCCACCTCTATCCCCAATGCCCTCTCTTCTAAAATCAGAGATACCCCCTTATCAGCTCACTCCATCACATTATGCCTCAAAAGACCTTCAAACACCAGTGGCCAGATTAAATGGCATTTAAATGAAGCCATCCAAAGTAATCCGGTTCAGTGTTCTATAATAGAAAAAGCCCTAAAAGATTACTTCTCACATAACGACAGTGATTCTACAACCCTTTCTACCCTATGGGCAGCACATAAAGTGGTGCTAAGAGGTACATTATACAGATAAGCACCAATCTTAAATGTGAATGTACAGCGTATGTCAGGAAGTTGAAGGAAGAGTTCCTTCAACAGTCCAAACAGCATAAACAAAATCCTAATCCAGGCACACTAGCTTAACTAAACTCAACTTGCACCCATCTTAATTTAGCGCTAACCACTTCAGCAGAAAAACATCTTAGATGGATGGGTGCTAGAATTTACTCTCAAAAAGATAGGATAGGTGCGAAGCTAGCAACCAAATTAACCCCCAAAGCTCATAAGCTCTCCTTCCCCAAAAATTCGCACTTCCAATGGCGACTTAACCCAAAACCCATCCAGGATTATGGTCATGTTCCATTCCTTCTATTCTGAGCTTTACAACTCTAACGCTCCACCCACCCCACATAAGATGGACTGTTTTCTCAGAGACCTTCCCATCACTAAGCTTACCCACGGACATAGGGATCCCCTTGAAAATCCTTTTTTGTCGGACGAAGTGCTCGAAGCGATTAAATCCATCACATGTTCTACACCAGGTCCGAACGGTTTCTCAGTAGGCTACTATAAGAAATTTGGCGCCTCACTGGCCCCTTACATGACACCTAAACTCTGCTTATATTTCAGTAATTCCAAAGTCTGGTAAAGATACAAGTGACGTAGGAAACTATTGCCCAATTTTACTCAACAACGATCTCAAAATTATGACCAAAATATTGGCATCCAGACTTTCCAGCTTCATTGAAAATTATGTTCACAAGGTCCAGGTGGGTTTTATTCCTGGCAGGCAGGGGGCAGATCATATTAGGAACGCCATAGATGTGATCTCTCTACTGCAGTCTCAGTGGGAAGTCCCCCGCAATCAGGCTTCCTCCTCTCGATAGACTTCCAAAAAGCCTTTGATACGGTTTCTTGGCCATACCTTCTTGGAATTCTATAGAGATGGAGATTTGGCTATAAAATTCTTAGGAATTATTCACTGGGGTCACTGTATTTGTCCCCCACTGCGCAGGTGCGCGTAATGGGTAAATACTCTGATTCGTTTGACACCAGGAAAGGAGCAAGACAGGGATGTCCTTTATCACCCATAATTTTCGCAATCACGATTGAAACCTTAGCCACTGCTCTGAGAAACCAGCTGGACATCAAGGGGGTTCCCTGTGGTCCCCAAGAACACAAGTGGGCCCTTTTTACTGATGATTTATTACTTTTCATAACTTGCCCGTTGACCTTGACCCCTATAGTTTTCAAGCTCCTTAGGGACTTTGGCAGTATCTCGGGTCTGAAGAGAACATATCTAAATCCATAGCCCTTAACCTCTCTGTGTCTAATGACATGGTGGAACGATTGAATCAACATTCCTCTGTCAGCTGGGCCTCCGATTTTATCCCAAACCTAGGAATTAAACTCCCACAGAACATAGTCAACCTTTACGCATTTAATTTTACCCCAATGTTTAGGAAAATAGAGGAGGACCTTTGTGTGTGGTCGAAGTGTGGTTTATCCTGGTTGGGTACATTAAACACAGTCAAAATTACTTTACTCCCTCACCTACTATATAATTTTTTAGATCCCTCCCTGTCAATAAACAGCTTCCCTGCAAAGTCCAATCAAGAATTACTCACTTTGACTGGGGGAACAAGGGCTATCGTTGTGCCAAAGAGGTGCTCTTTTGTCTCAAATCACAGGGATTGCCAAATATTTGTTGGTATTATCAAGCAGCCCAGTTAGTGCAATTTTCCATAGTTTATTTGGTAGGCCCAAAACCTGATTGGGTCTCCATGGAAAGACAATCAGTTCTGGATAACACAATTGACTTCCTGCTCTGGTGCAGCCCCTCAGCAAGACCCCTAATTTTATCACCCACCTTATCACACTCTTTCACGCTGTGCCACACCCTACACAAATAGCCCACACTAATCTCCGCTATTAAACCCTTTTCATATCTTTTCCATAACCAGTCCTTTATCCCTGGCTTGAATATCAAAGCATTTCATTGGTGGATTAATAAAGGCCTTTTCCGAATAGGACACTTTTTCAACTCAATGGGGCCCATCTCCGTTGGGCACTGCAGGAGTAAGCTAGAAATGCCCGCCACAGAAGCTTTCAGGTTCTCCCAAATTAGGAATTACCTTCTCTCTCTTTGCCCCAACAACTCTGAACCACCTAGGCCCACCTTATAAGAACAGTGGTGCGCCAACATATCAGATCAGAAGGGAGGTATATCACTTATATATGCCCTATTAGCAAAAAGGGAAGACAAGCCATCCTACGCTCGATCCTGGGAGTTTGATGTGGAGAGATCATCGGAACCAAATCACTGGTTCTAGCCTTCAAACATTCTTTCACAGGTATTATAAATGTCTAGTTAATTTAAGCAAATGTAAAAATTCTCACAATATGGTAATATGTCCCTTCCAGACTGGCAGATATTTACCCACACTTCTCCCCCCTATGCTTTAGGGGACGTAGTCTGGTAGGGACAATGTTTCATATATGGTGGACTTGCCTACGAATCAGAACTTATTGGAATAAAGTCTTTCATATGATGCGGAAGGTCACAAGAGTGGAAGTATCCCAGGATCCCACTATTGCTCTCTTAGGTTGTAGAGTAGATAAGATATCTAAACAGTTTCAAACATTGATCTTCTTTATCCTGCTGGATGCCAATTTAACATCTCGTTCTTAGCTGCTAAGAGAAAGATCTCCTGGATCATGATGCAAGAGCAAATTGTAGCTAAGCTAAATGACAAAACCTTTGAAGCAATCTGGGAGCCTTGGGTGGTATATGTCAGGACACCACTCAGCCTCAATTCTTTACTAGGACTCTCTGGCTGGACATATCACGGCTCTAATGTACTATGTCTTACCTTTTCCTTTTTCTTCCTTGGGACATCCTGTCCCCTTCACCTATCTGTTCTTTCCATTTCCTTTTTCTTTCTAGGATGGGAGGTCAGGAGGGAGGGTCCCTCCTGTACCTTCCGATTAATGTTACACTCAGATTTATAATTCTAAGCAGGACATTGGGAAGCTGTTGGGACAAAGCAGAATCCCTTGTCGCTTTATTTCTCCCGTTTGCGGTTACAGAATTGGTGTTACCTGGGTTCGGATACACCCAGCCTCCCGTACCCTTTCCCACTTTTCAGCCCCTGGTTTGTCCGTGGTGTCGAAGCCCCGTCTACAGTTAGACCCCATTGGCGGTGGTGCCCCAGGCTTTTAGTGTCCGGTCTTCTTGCCAGTTCAGCTATTTTGTTATAATAAGCCTCGGGAGCCCTGGGTTTGGAGAATCTTGGTCACCTCTCAACAAATCAATCATAACGGTCTAGAGACCATATGCTCTCTCTGTTGAAACGTACTATGTTTATCTGTTAAATTGTATACCCTCATGCTGCTTAAAGTTGCCATGTTCAACAATTGATATATACACCCACTTGTTTATGGTCTTGCAGGCTGTACATTTGCTCTGTTCTCATTATATTTTGTATGTACAAAATCCAAATAAACATATTGAAAATAAAATACTGCTCCTTTTTTTACCTTATCGTTATTGTTATCTTATGTGTCCATGCACATTAGGTAGGCATTTTTAAGCTCAGCGTTTAGAGGCAGAAAAAACCCTTCTGATTTGCATTTTTGAGAGAATTTTTCTGGCAGAAAAAAATGTTAAACATTCCTAAATGCTTCTAAATGCTCCTAAACGCCGACACCCATCTTTTTTTTTTCTACTGAACATAAAGGAACTGCCCAGAAAAAAAGGATGACTCACTGTACTGGAATTCCTGTATGTTCAGGAGGTTCTGAAGACCCTGTCCATTTCTTTGTGTGTGTTAGGTGAAGCCTCATGGTTCAGCCATGTCTACTAGGGGGGTTAGTCAATTCCAGCTTATTGATGCTGTCCAGTGGTACCCCTAACTCTGGGATCTCTCAAAATTAGCTTACAAGGACAGGACTAAAGACCCAGAGAGAGCAAGGTAGAAGTGGATCTGCAGCACAATGTTCTGATCCCACCCTCTTTATTTATTTTTTGGCTACATGTGATTATTTGTTTATTTTTTAATTTGCTCTATAGGACCCCAGGCAGCAAATACTCTCCAGACAGATCTGAGGAGGATGCTTGGGAGCTTTCCATACTTCTACCTCGGGTACTGTGCAGAGTACACCAGCAAACACTCCACCAACCATGCCCAGAGGATCAGACCTGTCTGCAAGTGTTTATTTGCCAGATACTCAGGTATATGTTTATCTATTGATCTATCTATCAGTTTAATATTTTTTTTTGGTTAAACACTGTCTATAACTGTCTTTTTTGCCCAGTTGAGGCAGATGCCATAGGAGACAAACCACGATGCTCCATGTAGACCAACACCTTTAAGATCTGCTGGGCAAAGTCCATCACCATAATAGAGCCCTGTTGACCCTAGTAAATGGAGGGCAGTGTTCTGTTGCCATTTCTGGCACCAACAGAGATGTTTTGGGAGAGTGTGTGGTGTGCAATGCTACAGTATCTCACAAAAGTGAGTACACCCCTCACATTGGTGTAAATATTTTATTATATCTTTTCATGTGACAACACTGAAGAAATGACACTTTGCTACAATGTAAAGTAGTGAGTGTATAGCTTGCATAACAGTGTAAATTTGCTGTCCCCTCAAAATAACTCAACACACAGCCATTAATGTCTAAACCGCTGGCAACAAGAGTACACCCCTAAGTCAAAATGTCAAAATAGGGCCCAATTAGCCATTTCCCTGGCATGTGACTCAGTAGTGTTACAAGGTCTCAAGTGTGAATGGGGAGCAGGTGTGTTAAATTTGGTGTTTTCACACTCACTCTCTCATTCTGGTCACTGGAAGTTCTACATGGCACCTCATGGCAAAGAACTCTCTGAGAATCGGAAAAAAAGAATTGTTGCTCTACATAAAGATGGCCTAGGCTATAAGAAGATTGCCAAGACCCTGAAACTGAGCTGTAGCATGGTGGCCAAGACCATACAGAAATTTAACAGGACAGGTTCCACTCAGAACAGGCCTTGCCATGGTCGACCAAAGAAGTTGAGTGCACGTGCTCGGCGTCATATGCAGAGGTTGTCTTTGAGAAATAGATGTATGAGTGCTGCCAGCATTGCTGCAGAGGTTGAAGGGGTGGGAGGTCAGTCTGTCAGTGTTCAGACCATACGCTGCACACTGCATCAAATTGGTCTGCATATCTGTTGTCCCAGAAGGAAGCCTCTTCTAAAGATGATGCACAAGAAAGCCCACAAACAGTTTGCTGAAGACAAGCAAACTAAGGACATGAAGCTATCATAAATATGGCAGATTGGCGCTGCCAGAAACTCTGTGCAAAAAGGAACGTTATTTTCCAAATACAAATGTGTGCAAAAGGTGCAATAATGTGCAATTACATGGCGCTGCTCCTGTGCAGGAGTATTATGCAATTTATTCTGATCCTTAATACATTGTGCAAATATGCGTAATAAAGGATTTGTGCAATACTGCAAATGTGCAAAGAAGAAGAAATGTGCAAACATGTGCAAAAAGTGCAAGTGTTGAAAATACTGGCCGGACTCCTGGAGGACACGGTGGACTGTGTGGTTTCCTTACACAGAAGTTCCCCCTCCTCTTCAGTTTTTCTTCATATCTGGCCCTGCAGGCCAGTAGAGGGCTCTCTACCTATATGTTGTAATATTATTCTGCCTGATCATAGCAGTATCATTATTCATTCATCTGGCTTTGGACTTATGTAACGTTTTTTTCTGTAGATATATATAAATAGATGGCATGCCAGGTATAGCTGGCATATGAGCCAGGAACATTTAATATTAATCCTTTGCTAGTTTGGCACATATTGCGCAGTTTTTGCACATTTGCACATTTTTATCTTTGGATTTACATTATTTGTATAGGACTCCTCCCAGGGAGTAACACCATACATATATTTTCAACACTTGCACTTTTTGCACACATTTGCACATTTCTTCTTCTTTGCACATTTGCAGTATTGCACGAATCCTTTATTACGCATATTTGCACAATTTATTAAGGTTTAGCATAAATTGCATAATACTCCTGCACAGGAGCAGCACCACATATTTGCACATTATTGCACATTTTGCACACATTTGTATTTGGAAAATAACATTCCTTTTGTTCACAGAGTTTCTGGCAGCGCCAATCTGCCATATTTATGATAGCTCCATACATTCACTACTTTTGTAATGTTTTGGCAGGGCAGCAGCCAATGAACTTTATACACTTTACTTTACATCCTGATTTTTTCAAGGGATATAAGAGATTCTTTTCCCCACCTCATTGCCCTCCGGGAATTCATTGCACGGTACCACCCCTTTCTCTTTCCCCATCTGTTTTTAGGGCCCACGCCCTGATAGGCACTGCAGCGATGGATATTTTTAGATACATGAGCACCCGGGCCATTGATTTAGATGAGGTGTTCAATCATGAGCACGTGGTCCAGGACCAAAACATGGAAGGCCTTTTCAAACAGTTGAAACACAATATGGAAAAACAATTAAGGGTGTGGTGAGACATTTCCACCCTTGAGATGTACATAGCTGAAAACATGACCCTCCGGAGGCTTAGGTGGGACATTTCACCCAATGATGGCATCTCAGAGAAATTTTTGATGGACGAGTGGTACAATTTCTTTAAGCTTAAAGAGGCAGAATTTCTGAATTTAATCATAAAAAGGAGACAATTTAAACCAAAGAAAACTGAGAATATTGTTCTAAAATCAATGATTTTAGAACAATGATATGGCTCTCTATGCGGCTGGAAGAAACTTTCCCTATAGAACTTGGAGATGATTTTAGAACAATAATATGGCTCTCTATGCAGCTGGATGAAACTTTCCCTATAGAACTTGGAGATGGTTTTAGAACAATAATATGGTTCTCTATGCGGCTGGAAGAAACTTTCCTTATAGAACTTGGAGATGATTTTAGAACAATAATATGGCTCTCTATGCGGCTGGATGAAACTTTCCCTATAGAACTTGGAGATGAATTTAGAACAATAATATGGCTCTCTATGCGGCTGGAAGAAACTTTCCTTATAGAACTTGGAGATGATTTTAGAACAATAATATGAATCTCTATGCGGCTGGAAGAAACTTTTCCTATAGAACTTGGAGATGATTTTAAATCATCATTTCTTGCACAAAAATAAAAAAAACTGTGTTGGCTACCTCCTCCACCGCCACTTTCACCGCCTCCTCAACCTCCAACTCCACATGCACCTACATTTTAGATTTTTTTTATGTGATTTTAGCTTAAAAATTATTTTAAGTTATTTCCCTATCCCCATTTCTTTGTAGGGCACTTGTCCGACTCTTACCCCCATTTTTCTTCCTTTTGCAGACCTCTAGGACTTGCCAGGACTTTGTTACAGCCATTTTTGTGCCTAAAAGTTCGGGTCCCCATTGATTTCAATGGGGTTCGGGGTCCGCGACAAAGTTCGGGTCAAGTCCGGTCTCGAACCCGGACTTTGTCCGGAAGTTCGGCCGAACCTGCAGAACCCGAACTTCCAGAGGTTCCATCAACTCTTCTAATGAGTACAAGGAGAGAGAGAAGACCCTCCAAGAAGGGATATCTAAATATGATAAAGAAATTCAATTGAAGAAACAGAAAACATTTGGGAGAGGCGTGATGGACTATAAAAATAAACAAGTATATGGATGGCAAGCTGATGAAGAATATGGGGCAGAGGAACCCTTGGCAATGGATATGACCAGTATTTCCAGAGAAACTTCCCCAGATAGGGAAGAGGACGAAACATGGTCTGCTATGAGAACCCCAGCACAAAACTCTCCAAGGGCGACATAACGAACACCAAATAGGACCCATACACACATCTATCGGCCACAGAATGGGAACAAGAATGGCAGCCCCAGGAGAGATGAATGGAGAAATGCACCAAGACCCCCTAGGACCCCCAGGACCCCAATAGTAACCTACAATAGGTACTCGCCATTACAATATGATGTAGATTATAGGGAAAGAAGTTTTTCACTGGGGATGGAATGGAGGCTAGGGGCTGAAGTACGCACCAGATAAATGCCTAGACAAATTTGAAGTCTATATTGACCTACAAAAATTAATTTGTAAGATGAACCTCAAGAAATGCTACGCAAATAAGAAGACTAGTATCAATGGTCAGAGGGAAACTGTATACACACACACTAATTTGAAAAACAATTCTACTTTTAACCCTAAATGCCCAGGAAATGACAGCCTGGAAGTTTTTAAAAAAATGGTGGAGCATGATTTAAAGAAACTTAAAACCGGTAGAAAAAAAAGAGAAAGACATGTGGAACACAATAAAACAATTGGAGAAGAAGAAAAATATGGTCAGATAAGGGTGGTGGACTGGTCATTTTAAACAAAGTTGACTATGAAATTGAAATGGAGAATCTGTTGAAAGAGGCAGGGACTTATGAGAAACTTAAACAAAACCCTAAGAAGAAGTATGAGAAGAAATTAAGAGCATATATTACTAAAGGGAAGGAAAAAGATATTTTAAATAAAAAAGAGCCATAATACCTAAGGCAGGAATCGGCTAGAACACCTGTTATGTACTACCTGCCGAAAATACATAAGAGCCAAACTAAACCACCAGGGAGACCCATTATTAGTGGGATTGATTCCCTTTTCTCCAGATTGGGGGAGTATCTGGACAAATTCCTTCAACCAACAGTCCAGTTTGGCAAGTCCTATCTCCGAGATAGCACATAACTTATTGAGGATCTGAAAGACATTGTAATGGATGAAGACGATTTGCTAGTGACCATAGATGTAAATGCCCTGTACACCAATATTGTGCAGAAGGATGGGATGGTGGCTGCTGAGTGGGCTTTGCAGAAGTTCACAGACCTCAAGCAGGAACAGATTACATTTTTGATAGAAAGATTAGATTTAGCCATGAGCCACAACTATTTTTGGTACAAAAATGATTACTACCTACAAAGAAAAGGAGTCGCTAAGGGCGCTAAATATGCACCCAGCATGGCAAACATTTTTATGAGTAAATGGGAGGAGGAACAGATTTACAATACACCCAGACCAAAATTGAAATGTTATAAAAGGTATATTGATGAGGTAGACATGATATGGAGAGACACGGAACCTGAACTGAAAAAGTTAATGGAAGAAATTCATTGTAACAAGTATGGTATCACCTTTTCAGGCACATGGCATTCTGAAACCATTAATTATTTAGGCCTGCAGATTTCCAAGGAGAATTGGGGGCCTGAGTACAAAAACTTACTTTAAGAAAACAGATAGAAATGGGTACATTCCCACTAAGAGTTGTCACCACCCTAGGTGGATTACCAATGTACCTAAGGGGCAACTAATGCAGTTGCGCAGAAACTGCAAACACGAAGAGGACTACAATGATCAAGCAGATACACTGATCAAAAGGTTCATTGAAAAAGGTTATAAAGAGAAAGACCTGACAAAATTAATAGGAGAGATTGGCCATATGAGCAGAGATGCTCTCCTCATGAAAAGGCCTAAGAAGGAAGCCAAAATGGAATTTGCCTTTCTAAGAGGTTTTAACAGGCAATATAAACAAGTAGAAAGAATAATCAAGAAACACTGGCCCATTTTACAGTCAGTTCGAACTTTGAGAAACCTCATACCCAGTAAGCCCAACTTCATTTATCGGAAGGCCCCAACCCTGAGAAACAAACTAGTACATAATTTCATCGACTCCCCCAAGACGATCCGGCTATTTCCAGAATTAAAAGGTTTCTTCAGATGTCTAAAATGTCTGCCCTGTAGGGAAACTAAGAGGCAGCCAAAGAAAAAAGAGCAATTTATCTCTTTCTCCACAGGAAAAAGTTACAAGATCAACCAGCTAATTACTTGTACCAGTCCATATGTACCTTATGTCATTGAGTGCCCATGCCAGCTTCAATATGTGGGGAGAACCACCAGGCCCCTATACATAAGAATACGTAAAGCACATAAAAAACATCTGGAAAGGATTCAAGAATCACAGTCTTTCAAGACACTTGAGATACACATAATAGAGATTCTTCCCTTATGACTTTTTATGCCATCGATCACATTAAAGGGAACTGGAGAGGAGAAAATAAAAAAATTGCTATATCCAAGAACGAAAGTAAATGGATCTATTTTTTAAACACTTTGCGGCCTGATGGACTTAACATCGATATAGATCTGAATTGCTTTTAATCCAACTACTAATACACCCAGATTAGGGGATAACCCCCTGGGGATCTTCACCTTCCAATAAAAAGAGTTCTCCTTCTTCCCACTTTATAAGCCTGCTGTACCAATTTCTTTACCAGTCCCCCACCATTTTTCACATTTTTTATGTCTGGGGTTTATCTCATTTTATTATACACAAAACTACATAGCCTCCCCTAACCATATAAATATCAAGATTATACTCCTTTACACCTGTGGCCTCCATATAGTCTGCCACCATATATAAGTGTTACACATATTTTTACATATATATATTTTTTATATATTTTTTGTCATATATATATTTTTTTGTCATTTTTTTTATTTTTTATTCTTTATTCTCTACCCTTTATTTTTTGTATTATCTTTTGTCATATTTTTTATACATCGGCACTGCATCTTTAATATAATTTTTTTTTTTATACATATGCTTTTGTATTATAGAAGAAAAGAAAAGGAAAAACATCGACACTGCTATTTTTGTAATTTTCATAATCATATTTGTAATTATATTTAAATAGGCACGTCTTTGCTGGAAGAGGTACATTGCCTTGTTTTAAAAGCTGTTTTAAAAGTTTGTTTAAATGTTACATCTAAATAAATATGTTATTATTACAACACACATAAGAAGGATGATGAGTGCCATGCATTGGAGATCTTAAAATGGCTGATCATACCAGTATCATTATTCAGTCATCTGGCTTTGGACTTATGTAAAGTTTTTTTCTCTAGATATATATAAATAGATGGCATGCCAGGCATAGCTGGCATATGAGCCAGGAGCATTTAATATTAATCCTTTGCTAGTTTGGCACATATTGCACAGTTTTTGTACATTTGCACATTTTTATCTTTGGATTTACATTATTTGTATAGGACTCCTCCCAGGGAGCAGCACCATACATATATTTTCAACACTTGCACTTTTTGCACACATTTGCACATTTCTTCTTCTTTGCACATTTGCAGTATTGCACAAATCCTTTATTACGCATATTTGCACAATTTATTAAGGATCAGCATAAATTGCATAATACTCCTGCACAGGAGCAGCACCACATAGTTGCACATTATTGCACATTTTGCACACATTTGTATTTGGAAAATAACATTCCTTTTTTGCACAGAGTTTCTGGCAGCGCCGATATGCCATATTTATTATAGCTCCATACATTCACTACTTTTGTAATGTTTTGGCAGGGCAGCAGCCAATGAGCACTAATTTAATATTTTATATACTTTACTTTACATCCTGTGTTATACAATATATATATTTTTTCAAGGGATATAAGGGATTCTTCCCCCCCCCCCCCATTGCCCTCCGGTAATTCATTGCGTGGTACCACCCCTTTCTCTTTCCCAAACTAAGGACATGGATTACTGGAACCATGTCCTGTGGTCTGATGAGACCAAGATAAACTTATTTGGTTGAGATGATGTCAAACGTGTGTGGTGGCAAACAGATGATGAGTTCAAAGACAAGTGTGTCTTGCCTACAGTAAAGCATGGTGATGGGAGTGTCATGGTCTGGGGCTGCATGAGTGCTGCCAGCACTGGGGAGCTACAGTCCATTGAGGGAACCAATAATGCCAACATGTACTGTGACATACTGAAGCAGAACATGATCTCCGCCCTTTGAAGTCTGGGCTGCAGGGCAGTATTCCAACATGATAACGACCCTAAACACACCTCCAAGATGACCACTGCCTTGCTAAAGGAGCTGAGGGTAAAGGCGATGGACTGGCCAAGCATGTCTCCAGACCTAAACCCTATTGAGCATCTGTGGGGGCACCCTCAAACGGAAGGTTTCTAACATCCACCAACTCCGTGATGTCACCATGGAGGAGTGGAAGAGGACTCCAGTGGCAACCTGAGGGTTAAGGCAGTGCTTGAAAATAATGGTGGCCAACTACACCTCTCTCCTCCAGACTTCAGTCAGAAGGACCAGCGCCACAGACGCCGTTTGGCCTCCAACTCTCCGCAGAAAAAACAACCCTCCACTTCTACATGTGAGGACCGTAACTTCCATAAGAGAGGCAGGTTCACTCCCGCAGTGACCGAAGGCATGGACTCCATGGACTGAGGTATTCTACTGACGCACCCTGTTTTAACACCCTCCATTCGGAGCACTCCGACAAACCCTAGTTGCTGGTTACAGTCTGACACATCTTGTTTGCCACTCTTCACTAGAAGCACCCTGACATACTTCAGCTGATGCTTATATCCTGACTCTTGCAAACTCCCCCATTCCCAATCTCTATACCTCTCGAATATACCCAAAATCCGCACCAATCAGACGCTGCTGAGAACAATTCTCTCTGGAGATTCGCATAGGAATGTAGCTTCTGCACGCTTCCAGGTCACTTGCTTCTGACACCTCAAGATCTATAAACTTCCGTTCTCAAATGCCAAGTATTTCACGGGTCAACTGACAATTATACTTTGCATACCCTTATCCCCTTATTGTGGGTATATCCCCCCCCCCCAAAAGAGGGAAGAGAGAGGGAAAAATCTCCCCCCCCCTTTTTTTTTCTTTTTTTTGGTGAACCATGCCTGCAAACGCCATATAGAATGCTTCTTATCTATATGGACATCCTAGCAGACCCTAGCCCAAACACAACTGATCACAGAGAAGAACTAACTTTGAACCACCCATAAGATATTATATCACATGTCAGCAGTATCTGACGTTTTGAAATGTTCTAATTGTTTTTGAGTTGATTGTCTTAGCAATTTTTCATGTTAAGTTACTTGTTTGTTGCCACTTAGGCTCTAAAATGGGTATATACTCAGGTTACCAACCCTCCCTTTATTTCAGGGAAAACCTCCCCCATGCAATTGTTAGATATCCCCCGACAGGTTCCACTCAACTTGATACACACCTAATGGGATACTTATGAATGTACTCCAGGAGTTCACCTCTTGTCATCTGCTATAGGTGACCTTTTTCAGTACTTTGGGAACGTCCTTATTACTCATAGACTTGTTAAACAGCCGTAGGCACTCCTTGGTTGATATTGTTGCCCCCCCCTCGCTGATCGACGAGGTCTTGTGTAGACCCCTTAGACTAGCCCCATTTAGTCCTTAGTGGTCATTCGACCACTCAGGACGCTCAGGTTTCTTCCTCTTCTTTTCGTTTCCGACCCTAGTCTTTGCACTTTACTCTATTCTGACAAGTTTCACTATATTTACCTATTCCCCTATGTTAACTAACTATGCTTTCCACTCGTGTCTATCCTTCATGTATCTTTCCCCTTCAATCCTCTTCTTTATATCCCCTCCCAGGGGAACTCTGCATTTTCCTATTTTTCTCACATTACCAGTGTCTAGTAAAGATAAACCTCCAAGATGGCTCCTTTAAACTTTTTGACACTAAACATTCAAGGGCTTAATGTACCCCAGAAGAGAACCAAAGCCTTCCGCTCCTTTGCCTCTCTTAAAGCGCATGTCGTATTTCTGCAAGAAACCCATTTTACCCAGCAATATACCCCTACATTTTTCCACCAATCCTATCCCCAGGTCTTTACGGCCTCAGCTAATAAGAAGCAGAGAGGGGTGCTCATAGCCTTTCACCTTGGGGCCCCATTCTCAATGTCCAGGGAGATCAAAGACCCCAAAGGCAGGTGCATTATATTGATAGGACATCTCCTTAAGATTGAGGTCACACTAGTAGCATACTATGCCCCTAACAAGAGGCCCATCTCTTTCATGTCCCACTTGCTACAAGTTATAACGCAACATAGACAGGGCACACTAGTATTAGGCGGAAACTCAAACCAAATCATATACCCGTTTCTCGACAAATCCCCGTTCACATCAGACTCGAACTCCGGAAAAACGAGCTTAAGACATCTACTGTCTTCCCACTCCCTCATAGACACCTGGAGAGAATCCAATCCAACACGACAATACACACACTATTCTCACCCACACAAAGATCTTTCCCGTATAGACCACATCCTGATTAATGTATGCACTGCCCCCTCTCTTATTGCATCCGTCATTCCCCCCTGTTCATGGTCAGACGCAGTTATCACATCATTAACCTCTTTAATACCTACACAAGTAGACAGAACATGGTGTCTAAATGACTCAATTCTAGCCAATCCATCCCACAGACTGGATATTTCACTAGTCCTTAAAGAATACATTACCAACAACACATCCGTGGACGTATCCCCTCTAACATTATGGGAGGCACATAAGCCAGTCCTTAGAGGCGCGCTAATAAGTAAAGCATCTTACCTTAAAAGGGATCGGAGGGCGAAACACAAAGAACTGGACGCTCAATTTTTTAAGGCCCACACCAACTTCCAGAAGAACCCACTCATAGGCAAGCCTTAGACCAGGCGAGACTTGAATTAGACCTCTTTTTATCTGAATCAGCTGATAAATCTTTGAGACACTCCAGACACAAATTATACATGAAAAGCAACAAGCCAGACACCTTTTTAGCCCTCACCCTACGAAAACTAGACCAACCTTACAAGCTCATCAGACTAAAAGTAGCTGTCACGATCCTGGTGGTGGAGTCTGTCTTAGCAGACGAAAAGTACATATTAAACACAGACCTCACAGAGTTTCTAAATAGTCGACTAAGTCTATTTTTCTCCAGATTAAGTTCAGAGCGGACCAGATTCCGAACGGATACTCACCCAAGAAGACCTTCAACCACACCCGGAATTTTTTAACTCGCAGGTCAAGAAACACAAAGCGGGAGGCTAGGGAAAATTCCATTCTACGAAATGAATAATCGCGCGGAGATTCCTGACCGAATACACGGAGGGTATTACAATCTCCCCTATGCAGGTGCCTACACAACAACCATTACATA
>BLSH010011801.1:108976-126969 GCA_018402905.1 Glandirana rugosa
ATTGTCTTAGCAATTTTTCATGTTAAGTTACTTGTTTGTTGCCACTTAGGCTCTAAAATGGGTATATACTCAGGTTACCAACCCTCCCTTTATTTCAGGGAAAACCTCCCCCATGCAATTGTTAGATATCCCCCGACAGGTTCCACTCAACTTGATACACACCTAATGGGATACTTATGAATGTACTCCAGGAGTTCACCTCTTGTCATCTGCTATAGGTGACCTTTTTCAGTACTTTGGGAACGTCCTTATTACTCATAGACTTGTTAAACAGCCGTAGGCACTCCTTGGTTGATATTGTTGCCCCCCCCTCGCTGATCGACGAGGTCTTGTGTAGACCCCTTAGACTAGCCCCATTTAGTCCTTAGTGGTCATTCGACCACTCAGGACACTCAGGTTTCTTCCTCTTCTTTTCGTTTGCGACCCTAGTCTTTGCACTTTACTCTATTCTGAAAAGTTTCACTATATTTACCTATTCCCCTATGTTAACTAACTATGCTTTCCACTCGTGTCTATCCTTCATGTATCTTTCCCCTTCAATCCTCTTCTTTATATCCCCTCCCAGGGGAACTCTGCGTTTTCCTATTTTTCTCACATTACCAGTGTCTAGTAAAGATAAACCTCCAAGATGGCTCCTTTAAACTTTTTGACACTAAACGTTCAAGGGCTTAATGTACCCCAGAAGAGAACCAAAGCCTTCCGCTCCTTTGCCTCTCTTAAAGCGCATGTCGTATTTCTGCAAGAAACCCATTTTACCCAGCAATATACCCTAATGTTTTTCCACCAATCCTATCCCCAGGTCTTTACAGCCTCAGCTAATAAGAAGCAGAGAGGGGTGCTCATAGCCGTTCACCTTGGGGCCCCATTCTCAATGTCCAGGGAGATCAAAGACCCCGAAGGCAGGTACATTATATTGATAGGACATCTCCTCGAGATTGAGGTCACACTAGTAGCATACTATGCCCCTAACAAGAGGCCCATCTCTTTCATGTCCCACTTGCTACAAGTTATAAAGCAACATAGACAGGGCACACTAGTATTAGGCGGAGACTCAAACCAAACCATATACCCGTTTCTCGACAAATCCCCGTTCACATCGGACTCGAACTCCGGGAAAACGAGCTTAAGACATCTACTGTCTTCCCACTCCCTCATAGACACCTGGAGGGAATCCAATCCGACACGACAATACACACACTATTCTCACCCACACAAAGTTCTTTCCCGTATAGACCACATCCTGATTAATGTATGCACTGCCCCCTCTCTTATTGCATCCGTCATTCCCCCCTGTTCATGGTCAGACGCAGTTATCACATCATTAACCTCTTTAATACCTACACATGTAGACAGAACATGGTGTCTAAATGACTCAATTCTAGCCAATCCATCCCACAGCCTGGATATTTCACTAGTCCTTAAAGAATACATTACCAACAACACATCCGTGGACGTATCCCCTCTAACATTATGGGAGGCACATAAGCCAGTCCTTAGAGGCGCGCTAAGTAAAGCATCTTACCTTAAAAGGGATCGGAGGGCGAAACACAAAGAACTGGACGCTCAATTTTTTAAGGCCCACACCAACTTCCAGAAGAACCCACTCCCACTCATAGGCAAGCCTTAGACCAGACGAGACTTGAATTAGACCTCTTTTTATCTGAGTCAGCTGATAAATCTTTGAGACACTCCAGACACATATTATGCATGACAAGCCAGACACCTTTTTAGCCCTCACCCTACGAAAACTAGACCAACCTTACAAGCTCATCAGACTAAAAGTAGCTGTCACGATCCTGGTGGTGGAGTCTGTCTTAGCAGGGAAACAACCACTCTTACACACCCGATTCTGGGACCCCTGGTAGTGTAGACAGGAAGTCCCAGAGAGCGGGATGGCACGAGGGCTGGATGGTCACTGGTGGTGATGTGAGGCTCCAGAAGGTCGTGCAGACAGAAGAGTGGTCGTGCAGGCTGGGTCGGCAACTGGTGGATCAGAGAGGCACAGAAGGGGCAGGCAGAAGAATAGTCAAAGTCCAAGCAGAGTTTGTTCACAGGCTGGCGGCAAGGTACAGAAGGGTCAGACAATCGGATGGTCGTGGATAGCCGGGGCCGGTGCAAGCAGATAGGTAGCAGGTCAGAGCAAGCCGGGTTGGTACACAGGAACAGGAACAACACAGGAAGCAGGTTTCAGGTAGGAGAGCTGAAGCTCACAGGTACTCAGACGCTGTAGAATGGACAGCACCTGCTGACAGGTACAGGGAGCTTAAATAGGGCTATTTGGTGAACGGCAAAACTCGGCAAAAAAGTCCAGAACATGGCCTGACTTCACCAGGCAAATCTTTTCCTAACAGTAGCCCATAACACCTATACCAGTAACCCTATGAAAGTAGTGGCCCACTTTCGTAGACATCTCGCCAATCTTTATTCCTCCCAAACAACCCTCGGCGAGACACATGCAGCGTCCCTTTTCGCTAACATTTCTCTACCCTCTCTATCAGCTGAGCAACGATCTGCTCTCGAGCAACCAGTCGCTGAGACGGAGGTAGCAGCAGCCATTAAATCTTTTACGCTCTAACAAAAGACCAGGCCCAGACGGCTTCACTGCTATATACTACAAGCACTTCTCTGATCTACTCACCCCTATGTTGACCTCGAC
Source organism: Glandirana rugosa (assembly GCA_018402905.1). Classification (NCBI taxonomy): domain Eukaryota; kingdom Metazoa; phylum Chordata; class Amphibia; order Anura; family Ranidae; genus Glandirana; species Glandirana rugosa. The sequence goes on from BLSH010011801.1 coordinate 111,633, forward strand.
CCTCAACAGTATTCTGAAAGGAATCAACTTCAGGCCTGAATCCCTTTCTGCCGTTGTCTCCATGTTACCCAAACCCCACTCAGATAGTTCTTCTTGGGCTCATTTTCGTCCAATCTCCTTATTAAATTTAGATATTAAACTTCTAGCTAAAATTTTGGCCACACGCCTGAATCCAATTATTGGATCCCTGGTCCACAGAGATCAAGTGGGGTTTATCCCCTCCAGGCAGGCTGGAGATAACGTCAGAAGAGCAGTTATCCTAGCCCACGTAGCTAAGAAACTAAAGATACCCACATGCTTCCTGTATTTAGATATAAGGAAAGCATTTGATACCTTATCATGGTCATATCTAAAGTTTGCCCTCAAGACTTGGGGCTTTGGCCCCCATTTTCTCTCCTGGGTCTCCTCTCTCTATTGCTCTCCTTCAGCTTACGTCAAGTATTTGGGCTTCAAATCTGATCCGTTCCCGGTGCGTCGAGGAACGCGCCAAGGTTGCCCCCTCTCTCCCCTCCTCTTCGCCCTAGCAATCGAGCCCCTGGCACAAATGATTCAAACCAACCCAAATATAAAAGGCATCGATATGGATGGCCATCAACACAAGTTATGTCTCTTCACAGACGATATACTATTATTCCTGACAGCTCCCATAACATCAGCCCCGAATCTCCTCAAAACTCTGGAAGAGTTTGGTAAAATGTGAGGCTTGGTTGTATACCCTCATAAATCCAAAGCTTTAAACATCTCTATTGACCCTCTACCATTGGCTCAATTACAACAAATACTCCCCTTTACCTGGTCCACAAACAACTTACCATACCATACCACCTCACAGCTGACATCACAAATCTTAATTCAGCAAACTATCCCCCAATGCTAACACACTTGACTAGCCTTATGGAATCTTGGTCTAAACTTCCCCTAGCCTGGATGGGCAGAATTGTTACAATTAAGATGACTGTTTTACCAAAAATTCTGTACCTCTTTAGGGTGCTGCCAATTAATGTCCCCCCCACTTCCTGTGCATTCTACAGAGACGCACATTCCAATACATCTGGGGGAAGTTAGACCCAGAATAAAAAGACACATACTTTTCTCCCCTAAAATAAGAGGAGACTTGGGTGTCCCCAACTATGCTAAATATTTCCAGGCAGCTCAGTTATCCCAACTCCCAAAATACCATGCTACGAAAGAGACCCCTCTATGGATCTCTCTGGAATCAGTTGACTGCGACCCATTATCGGTAGCAAACCTTCTTTGGTTAAGGCCAAAAGACCGTAAACAGAATACCAACCCTGTTACAGCACATAGCTTACGCCTTTGGGACAATTTGAAGACCAAACACGGCCTACAATCTCCACATAACCCGCTACTCTCTTTCTTGAAAAATCCAGCCTTTTATCCAGCTTGGACCTCTCCAAACTCATTCGACAACTGGACCAGATCTAACCTTTTCAGAGCTCTCTCATTTATGACCCCAGATTCAATCAAGCCCTTCCCGACTCTCTGCGAAACATACGACCTACCCAATTCAGAAATATTTAGGTACCTCCAACTAAAACATTTTTTTACCCCCTGCATACGTAGGGACTCCTCCTTACCAGCCCTCTCCCTTTTTGAACATACTTGCCACAAAGACCCACACGCAAAAGGCTTAATATCCTCTCTATATAATCAGCTTTTGGACCCGCTACCTCCCTCCTCTATATTATACGTCACCAATTAGGAAAAAGACTTAGGGACTCACTTTGAACCTAAAGACTGGACTAACATTTGGGAAGCCACCAAGTCTTCCTCGCAATCCGTAGTGGCTGTCGAAAACCAATTATAAAGTACTCCTTGCAAAATATGTCCCTACCTACTCCCCTCTCTGCTTCAGAGGCTGTACAGAACGAGGTACACACTTCCACATTTGGTGGTCCTGCCCTTTGGTTGCAACCTTCTGGGGGCAAATATTCCAGATACTATCAACGCTATTTCATAACTCTCTCCCCCCTGAGCCGATGGTTGCTCTTCTAAACAAAAAAACAGATTGCATTACTAAGACCCAATTCAAACTTCTCTTGCAGATTACAACGGCGGCAAAGCAAACGATAGCCAAGGCATGGAAAACACCCCTTCTTAATATTACTGAGACCAAGAACAGGGTCACAAAGGCTATGATTCACGCGAGAATAGAAGCCATTATTATGGATAAGGCAGTAGCTCAAGAAAAAATATGGAAACTGTGGATGGAACACTTTGTACCCTCCAACTTTGACTATAGTCTTCTCACCCCTTGAACGCACCCATGGCCATCATGCTAGATAGCTTTAAAGCCTAGACACAAGGTCCTCACAATTTATCCTATATACTAGGCGCAGAGTACCCCAGGATACCCATTGCCCTTCATCTTACTTCCCCTTCTTTTTCTCTATTCTTCTCTTCTTCCTTTCCCTCTCCTCTTTTTGTATTTTTCTCTAATTGTAGCTTGTCTCACCATAACGTCCCCGCTATATATGAGCAGGTCCTTAGCTCATTATTCTCCCTCTTTCACCCTCTGCTTAAGCTTAACAAACTCCCTGTCTATATTTTATCCTAGGAGATCCCCATGTTAGCTGAGGGGCCTATCCCAAATGGTCCCTAATAAACTTTATTATGGAATAACACCTGTTGGAGCCCATAGCTCGAATTAATGACATTTGGGGTAGCCTCCTTGTCCAGGCACAGTTTGTTCCCATGGGGGCGTCTGGGCAGGTTGGTAGTCCCAAGTCCCCTTACTCAGGTGAACCTCTCCAACGGGTAAAAACTCCTAGAAATCACATGTTTTGCTTTATTCTTATGTTTTTTTTCTCAACCTAACAGCCAAACATTTGATGTTTAAGACAGACTTAATCTTGATCCCGTACTTGTTCTGTCGATATACTGTTACTACCTGTGAGACATTTTGTATGTACATGTTTCTGATTTAATCAATACAATCTTTGAACAAGAAAACAATGGTGGCCACACAAAATATTGACACTTTGGAGAGCAAATGTACAATGTAATACAAGCTGTACACTCACTACTTTACATTGTAGCAAAGTGGCATTTCTTCAGTGTTGTCACATGAAAAGATATATGGAAATATTTACAAAAATGTGAGGGGTGTACTCAATTTTGTGAGATATTGTATTTGTGCTTTTATTGCAGACTGCCAGGGAGTGAAACAAAGTGGCCTGATATTTCCCTTACTGGGAAACTGCCCCCTCCTGTCTATCATCAACCCCCAGTTCCTCAAAGCCCCCTCCTTTCCACCCCATGCCTTTACCCACCCCCATGCCTTTAGCCACCCAGAAACATCTCCCTGCCCTCCCCTGATTTCTCCAGTGCCTGGCTTTTGTCGCCATATCCTGTATGAGTTATATGGTTAATGCGGTGATATTGCGCAAATCTCCACTGAGAATGTGAAGGTGCAATATATGCAGATCAAACAAGTGTGCTAAATGAGATAACTCAATCAGTAAAAAAACAATACATATAAATAATTGCAATTCACAATCCAATAGGTATGAGTTCATCCAGTGCTAGCAAAAAAGTGCTCCGTGTTCAAATAAAATAAGTGTCCAGATAGTCCAAATATGTAACCATAAAAAGCAAAATGCAAAATAGTCAATGTGAGCGGTGCTCTAAACAATGCGATAAGTTCATTCAATTCAATGATAAAGAGATTCAGTGCTCACAGAGATGACTCTATGATATAATAATAGGTGACTCTGTGAATCCACCACCATGCTCTCAATGCGCTCACCTCAATCACAAGTAAATAAAGCCTGAAGTAAATGATGGGATCTTTTCACTGGCTCTGTGATGTCTCCCCAGAGATGTACTGGGTCTTTTAGTACTCTCAGCCACATGTAAAATATATAAACAGAAGCTTTCCATAGTGTAAAAACTTAAGACTGTATATCAGGACCTGTAGGGTTTTTTTTTTGGTTATTTGGCAATTTGTTCTCCATAGTTATGGAGAAAAAAAATTCTAGGGCCATTTTGTGACCAATTCTTTTTAATAATTTTTGGTACCTATTCTTTGCCTATTTAACCTCAATTTTTGTAAATTTATTGTTGACCCCTTTCTGTTTTTTGGCCATGTTTAGCCAAAATCTTGAAATGTATTCCTCCAGTTAAGTGGTTTGTAATGCAGAGTTCACTTCTTGTTAACGCACATTTTTTTCTGCGTTAAAAAGAACTGAACTTACAAACTAATCAAATGTGAACACACAGTTCACTAGTTTGTAAGGCACAGCTCAGTCCTTTATAACACACAAAAGAGTGCATTACAAAGTCAACTCAACTGTGCCCAACAAACTACCTAACTGTCAATGCACAGTTCAGTCGTTTTTAAGACAGTTCTGTTCTTTGTAATGCATAGTTTTGCTAGGACTATTGCAAGACAGATGGTATGGCTTCTCTGTAACAAAACCTGCTGAAGGACATCTCAGGCAGCACACTGGCTTCAGGGCAAGCCAGAAACCAAGTCAGCAATCATTTTGTTCAGGTGCTGTTTGTGAGTGCATTCTGAAAGAGTGGTTTAGAAAAACTATGAAAAGCAGCACTGAGGCATCTGCAGCCATTGCTGTTCCTCCTTTTAGGGATCAGGGGATTGGGGTGCATTGGTCATCAGAGGAGATCATGCTAACCTCCTCTAAGTGCAGCATTCTGGCCTGCCTTTGGGATGGTAACAGTAGATTCACCATGTTACCCTTCTACCAGAGATGTAATAGAGGAGCCACTTGTTAGTAATCCCTCTCTTTAGAGGAGCAATAAAAACCCCATTCACCTCAAATTGCCTGCTACAGAGGACCCCAAGCTGCTCAACAATCTCACCCCACCTGCATACAACTCCTGGGGGTTGTCAGGGGGTGAACCATCCCCCTTAAAGCCTGCCACATTTTCTCCTCCTCACTGCCAACACTCCATTCCTCCTCCTCTTAGTATTCTTCCTCTGCCTCCTGCTGTCTTAGTGACATCATTGATCAAATAGGGTCATGTCCATATATCAATGATGTCACTGGGAGAACTTGCACCTTTGTATATATGAGCCTAATCTGTCATCTACCTGACCTGTCATTCAGTGGGAGTGAAATAATGTGAGTTGGCAGGTACCATTTTTTTTTTCAATGGTTCAGCAGGCATTGGGCATCATGATTGATGTGGATCTACAGCTCTGGTCAACATGATTGATGGTGCATGTACATTTTTTCCTAATAAAGGATTTGTCAAAAACTGTGCTTGTGATTTTTTAAGGGGACGAGGGCCCACACACTATTTTTTATGATCCTTTTTTTATTAAGAGAGGGTTCTGGTATAGATGACTAGAATATATGGCTGGTTTGTTTACAAACAGAACAAAACAACCAAGAGCTGCCATTTTGCCAGCAACTTAAACACACTTTTTTCTTTCAAAGCAACAAAAGACAGTACAAGACTATTATGGCCAATAAAAAAGTAAATACCCTCCACGTGTTATATGGTGATATGTACAGATAAATTCCTGTACTGTATCATGCGCTTATCAATCAATAAAGGTAAAAAACAAATAAATATCTCTAGTGTTTTTTTTGTTCCATGATATAACTTCTTACTCATCAATGATTCACCACATGTACAACAACGTGCATCTTGATAAACAGTTGATAAAATTGTGTGTATTTACTCCCATCACATTTCTTCCTATGTGCTCACCTCCAACTGTAGACCTGCAAGTGCTCAGGTCAAAATATGCTTACCCCTTTATGGGATTAATTCAAGGTTCCTGCTTATAATGCAGCTTTGGATGGAATATACAGTATTTCAAGGTGTATGGCCCTTTAAGAGATTGGGTTTACCCACTCTTGTGCTCTCCAAGTGAACTCCTCCAACACAGGGGCCCCACATAATGTAGTAAATAGTGATAGATGTTTTATTTACAATAAAAATGCACTTACATATAAAAAAGATTAAGATTGCTTTACAATACAAACAGCAGGGCTGTCACTTCTGGTTTCAGTACAAACTTGTCACCCAGCTCCACCCTTATTTTGTTACTGGTCATAGCAGGTGCAGCAAAATGTAGTCTTTTGTTGCTTTGTAGGAACACAATTGTTTGCAGCCACTACTGTATGTGATTTAATTTATTGAATGTATAATAATATATACACTGAAATATGTAGTTAATCAATAAGTATCATGGGATTGTCACTCTATAAAAGTTTTCACACTTTTTTCTTTGTATTTGTAAATGTTGCTGTAGTAGATTGTATGCATCACACAGATGGACTACTTCACAGGTATAGTCAGGGCATCCCCAGACATGTTAGTTAACAGAGTTTTGTATTTCTATTGTTTTACTTAAGGCATTACTGAAATTGCTGCTTCCCAAACAAAAATTTAAAAAAACATTTTTTGCTTTGGTACTTTTGGTGTTAGCTTTGGCAGTGCCCAGCTCCCCCAGTCCTTTGCCTATTAGCCTAGAAAAAGGCCATAACAGTTTTTTTTAACATTCAGCTCTCAATGACTTCAATGGGGTTAAATCATTATTTAGCCTATGTGTGGACCAACTTATTTTTAAGGCTAAATGCTATAAACTCTGACTTTGATGGGTACAACTTACAACCTCTATCATCTTTGCATATTTTGAATTTTTGGAACACTTGTTGCATGACAATATTTTTATTGTTACAATACTGTATGGACTGATCTCAGAGTGCTGCTGAACTTTTTCAGCTTGAACCACAGCCCCAGTTGACTTAGCATGGCTCAGGTAGATCTTTGGTTTAGACATTAACAGTTCCTGGCACATGTTTGTTCTTTATTGCACTTGCAATCCTTATAGACCCCTCTCAGAGTGCGGGAAAATATTTGGCCTAGCCCACTGAACTTGGCATTTTTAGTTCATAATTCTGATCATACAGTATATATCCTCCTATTATGGATGGTGAATTCAATTTTTGATGTGCTTCAAACAACTTTTCCATGCTCTCCACAGTTGCTTAATTTTACATGGTAAAAGATGAAAACCACATAGTGCCTTATCCTTAAAGTGAATATTGTGTTCACATTCATATATTCTACTTACATAAAAAATGTGCATCGTGCCCTTACTATTATACTATATGTGCCACCTTAACCAGATGTGCTCCCACCTGGTCCCTATGTGGATCAACTATAAAGATAATCAGCTCCAGGAAAGTTCACTTGATTTAAATGACCATGTGCTCTTTGCCAGAAACTGGTTCCATCCCTTTAAATGCTCCTCTCACGCTCACCTCCGCTCAATCCATATGCTGAAAAAAGGAAATGTACATAGTGTCTTATCCTTCATTTAAATCTGATGGTATACAGTTGTGCTCATAAGTTTACGCAGAATTTATGATTTCTTGGCCATTTTTCACAGAATATGAATGATAACACTAAAACATTTCTTTCACTCATGGTTAGTGTTTGGCTGAAGCCATTTATTATCAATCAACTGTGTTTACTCTTTTTAAATCATAATGACACCAGAAACTACCCAAATGACCCTGATCAAAAGTTTGCAAACCCTGGTGATTTTGGCCTGATAACATGCACCCAAGTTGACACAAAGAGGTTTGAATGGCTATTAAAGGTAACCATCCTCACCTGGGATCTGTTTGCTTGTAATTAGTGTGTGTGTGTGTATAAAAGCTCAGTGAGTTTCTGGACTCCTGACAGACCCTTGCATCTTTCATCCAGTGCTGCACTGATGCTTCTGGATTCGGAGTCATGGGGAAAGCAAAAGAATTGTCAAAGGATCTGCGGGAAAAGGTAGTTGAACTGTATAAAACAGGAAAGGGGTATAAAAAATATTCAAGGAATTGAGAATGCCAATCAGCAGTTTTCAAACTCTAATCAAGAAGTGGAAAATGAGGGGTTCTGTTGAAACCAAACCACAGTCAGGTAGACCAACTAAGATTTCAGCCACAACTGCCAGGAAAATTGTTCGAGATGCAAAGAAAAACCCACAAATAACTTCAGGACTCTCTGAAAACATGTGGTATGGCTATTTCAAGATGCACAATAAGGAGGCACTTGAAGAAAGATGGGCTACATGGTCGAGTCGCCAGAAGAAAGCCATTACTATACAAATGATACAAAGTATCCCGCTTACAATACACCAAAAAGCACAGAGACAAGCCTCAAACCTTGTGGCACAAAGTCATTTGGAGTGATGAGACTAAAATTGAGCTTTTTGGCCACAACCATAAACAATACATTTGGAGAGGAGTCAACAAGGCCTGTGAAACACGGAGATGGATCGCTGATGTTTTGGGGATGTGTGGCAAAGGCAAAGGAAAACACAAAATTGATGGCAAGATGAATGCAGTATGTTATCAAAGATCGCGTCAATGTCGACGCACTTTTTATTTTTGTGCAAGAAATGCCCCGCTGGCCGCAAATGTAGTGTTTAGAACATTTTTTTTAAACCAGCAATGTAGACGCACTTTTTATTTTTGTGCAAGAAATGCACCTCTGGCCGCAAATGTAGTATTTCAAATATTTTTTTTTTTAAACCAGCAATGTAGACTCACTTTTTATTTTTGTGCAAGAAATGCACCGCTGGCCGCAAATGTAGTATTTAGAATATTTTTTTTTAACCAGCAATGTAGACACTCTTTTTAATTTTGTGCAAGAAATGCCCCGCTGGCTGCAAATGTAATATTTTGCACAAAAAAAAAAAATTAATTTGTCTAACTGCAATGTGCAATATGCCAAAATGTTGCCAACTGAACTAACAGAACACAATTAAATTTGTGTCCCACACAAGCAGTTGCAAGTACACTGCACTTGCAAAAATGGCTGCAAACGCCCACCTAACAAACAGAAAAATTGCTTAGGTTTTATATGAGGCACTTTGATTAGCAAACAAAATCTCCTCTAGCACCCACCCACCAATAAATCGCTGTTTTTAACAGATTTTCTAAAGCTAATCTGTCCCTCACAACAGCGGCAGCATCCTCTCCCTACACTAGTATGAGATGATTTTCTAAAGCTAATCTGTCCCTCACAGCAGCGGCAGCATCCTCTCCCTACACTAGTATGAGATGATGTGACATGCAGCACGTGACACCAGCATATATAGAGGCTGGGCCACATGATGCACTGGCCAATCACAGCCATGCCATTAGTAGGCATGGTTGTGATGGCTTCTAAGGGCAAACAAGTGAAACGCTTGTTGAATGGCTGCCCTGCAGCTATTCAACAGGCGCAAAAAAATACCCGAACCCCGAACCCAGACTTTTTCTCAAATGTCCAGGTTCGGGACAAGGGCACCCTAAAGTCCTTTACAGTTCGGGTTCGCTCAACTCTAATCAGGGTCAATTGGGTAGTTTCTGTTGTCATTATGATTTAAAAATAGTAAACACAGTTGATTGATAATAAATGTCTTCAGCCAAACACTAACCATGAGTGAAAGAAATGTTTTTGTGTTATCATTCATATTCTCTGAAAAATGGCCAAGAAATCATAAGGTCTGCCAGGGTATGTAAACTTATGAGCACAACTGTACTTCTGAAGACTACTTCTCACAAACAACTTAAATCATGTACATTGCTGTTGCTTAAACAGAGGTATCCACCTAGGGTTAAACCCACTCCGTCACCTCACCTCTATAGGCAAATCTAAAGCCACCAATAATCAGCAAAAAAATCCTCTCCTTCAGATGTTCTCTAATCCTCTCTCCCACTCAGCCACATGTAAAGAAATCAGAAAAGGTGCAATAGTGCTTTATCTCTTTAAAAACTCACATTAGCATCTGTAAACCATTGCCTCTCACTGTGTGCAAAAACCACTATCATGCAGTATCGGGTTTGCTTATTACAACTTGCATACACTTGCCTCTGGCAGTGCTCCTAGCATCATCCATTAGGTTCCATCCCTACGCTATTCATCACCGATCATGTGATTTCCTCAGGGGATCTCTTATTTGTTCTGTTTCAAAAGTATTTTAAAATATCCTATTATATATAAAACATTATAACCCTGTATGATTGTTAAATTACATATTTAAAAGCACCATTTTTGTTGAACTTTTTTTTAATGTACTATAGTATTCATAACCATGCTGAAAAGTTCATTACTAATTCTAATGGGTTTATTAAAAACATCCCTAATGTACAAGCTCCATCCTCCATTTTTCTGAAGATAGCTGTTTATTATTCATATGACACAATTATAGGTGCTACTCAGTAATGTTAGCACCTCTCATCCTTATTGAGTGGCACCCATAATAGTGTCATATGAATAAGAGAAACATGGAGACTGAAGCTCACTCATTAGGGACATTTTGAATAAACCCAATGGCATTACTGATAAACTTTACAACATGGTTATGAACAATTAACTTTATTTTTTTACGTTAAAATGCAGTAATGGTGCTTTTTTTTGTATATGACCTACAACTGGAACATTTTAATGAATATGATAATGTATTTCAAAATCAAATTTGAAACAGAAAACAAAGACATTTTGAAAGAAAAGTTAAAACAGAACCAAAGAGAGGAGGTGGCGGGCTGAAGGCGAAAGGGCCAAAGTTTTGAAAGTATCTAGGGATTCTTTCTGCTGACTTTTACTCCTGACTCGGACATCTAACAAGTATGACTGTAGTTTGATGAATTATTGATGGGATTGACCAAAGATTGCTAGACTCTGAACTGCAAATTGAAGGAAGAGTATGGAGGACACTCAGATATGCTCTAAAAAGAACCCTGTACAAGTCTGCTGTACAACTTCACCTGCATCTGAAAAGGAGAAGTGTTCTACTTGTGGCCTCAGCTGCCTGTGTATGGGCAGCTATAACCTGATTATAAACCGGTTGGTAAGAGTTGATGTGCTTTGCACATTGTGAACATTCTTTTGACTGTCCAAGTAAATAAGCACAGATGTCTCCAGGGAGTAGTTGTTGAAAAAAATTTTTTTCTACGTATATATTTAAAAAAATGAAACAACTGCTTCTGAATAGCTTTAATAATTGCTGATTTAAGACGAGGCATGGAAGTAGACTAGCCATAATATCTTTATGAATGCATTGTCGTGGCAAATATTACACAGAGCATTGAATCTCTTCTTATAATTTGTATTTCTTATGCAAATCAGCTGTAAGAGCTGCTTTCTGTTCCAGGTGATGTTTGTTGGAAACACACATATATGATCCATCATTTTCAGTCAGTATTTTGTGACTACTCCTATTCAGTTAGTATTGTGCTCTGAAATATCAACCTATCATTCCCCAAAATACATTATCTCCTTGTATATTCAATTGATTTTATGTTTACACTGTACATTTACTGTATTTGGTGTCTTAAGAAAACCAGCAAATTGGCAGAAATAAGCAAAGTTTACCAACAGAAAAATATTATATGTTGCCATAGACTTGAGATTTTTTTTTTTAATTCTTTTTATTGATTTCCATTTCTGAGGTAAAATACAGAGCCTATCGGGCATACCCAGGCTCGGAGCAATACATTGCAATAACATCAACGTCAAACTCAGACCATAACAATAGTGCCACTATGGCACCATATCAGAACTCTCGCTCCAGTAGTCAGTTAGATTGTAAGGATAATACAGGTATCAGCTATCCTTGAGTCCCACCAGATCATTATTCAGGTGGTGAACCCCTTTGATAAGTTAATGAAGTTGGCGCTGGTATTGCTAGCTAGACGTACCCATCAAGGCCCCTACATTACAGTGGACTAATCAGGAGCTTCAGGCCCTGGGTTGGTGGCCAAGTCCTTGGTCCAAATGTCCCAAACCTTATGGAATTCTTTGGGGCAACCTTTCGCCAAGTAGGTTGCTTTGTATAGTGGTAGATTAACATTAATTCGTTTTTTCCACTGTACAAGGGTTGGGGCAGATGGCGATTTCCAGTGGAGAAGAATGCTTTTCCTAGCGTAAAATAAAAGCAATCCAATGAGCATCCTGGTGTGCCCACCAGACCCAGCAAACAGATCTCCACCATTTGAGGGACATGAAGAGTGGTCACTAATTTTATGTCCAGAATTGTTATATATTGGGGCATTGCCAAAATATGTGGAGAAAGTCTGCCAAGTCCGCTGTGCACCTCCAACACTCCGCCTGAGTGGTGGGATATATTCTGTGCAAACGTGCAGGTGTTAGGTAGATCCTATGGAGGATTTTGTACTGAATCAGTCTGTCCTTTGTGGACATAGACTTGAGATTTTGACAGGATTCATATGCCTGCCGAAGGGGTCCTGCGTGGCTCCCAAACATTGCACTTGTTCTTGTGATGTGATCTTTCTGCAATAATAGCTTTTGGACTACATTTGAAGATCTTTGGTGTGCTGGTGAATATGTGCATTTATCTGTGATGTTTCACGTAACCAGCTGGTAGTCGCTACCGCTAAAAATAAACACAAGAGGGCGCCTCCATCTAGGTGTATCAATTTATTTAAAAAGGCATAAAAACATTTAAAATGCACTCAATAGATAAAAGTTTGACAATAATATTATTATCATTTTTTTTATACAGGATATATATATAGCACCAACAGTTTACGCAACACTTTACAACTTGAGGGTAGACAGTGCAAATACAATACACTTAAATACAGTAGGAATCAGAGGGGCCTGCTCATTAGAGCTTACAATCTAAGAGGGAAGGTCAAGAGATATAAGAGGTAATACATGCGGGGGATATGCTGATGGAGAAGATAAATGTACAGTTGTTAGGTGGGAGCCAGATAGGCTTCACTGAAGAGATGAGTTTTCAGGGATCGTCTGAAGGTGGACAAAGTAGGAGAAAGTCAGACAGATTGGGGTAGAGCATTCCAGAGAATGGGAGGGGCTCTGGCGAAGTCCTGGAGGTGAGCATGGGATGAGATGACAAGAGAGCTACAGAGCAGGAGATCTTGGGAGAAGCGAAGAGATCGATTTGGTTGGTATTTTGAGACCAGGTTAGTGATGTAGCTGGGGGGTCAGGTTGTGGGTGGCTTTATAGGTTATTGTTAGTATCTTGAATTTAATTTGTTGGTTGAGTGGCAGCCAATAGTGGGAATGACATAGGGGTGTAGCAGATGTCGAGCGGTTTTTAAGATGGATGAGCCTGGCGGCAGCGTTCATAATGGACTGAAGTGGGGATAGCCTATTTAGAGGTAAGCCAGTGAGGAGGGAGTTGCAGTAGTTGAGGCGAGAGATGACCAGGGAGTGGATTAGAAGCTTTGTGGTGTCATTGGTTAGGAAGGGGCGTATCTTGGAGATGTTGTGGAGGTTGAGGCGGAAAATTTTGAATAGTGATTGGATGTGGGGCCAAAAGGTTATTTCGGAGTCCAGGATTACACCTAGGACCTTGGCGTGGGTGAACGGGTTGATAGTTGAGCCATTGATTTGACAGAGAAATCTGGGGAAGTGGCACGAGGGGGAGGAAATATCATTATCTCGGTTTTGGATAGGTTGAGTTTGAGGAAGTAATGTGACATCCGGGCTGATATGTCTGTTACTAAGTTGGTGATGCATAAGGAGACAGGTGGAGAGAGCTGGGGGGTGGAGAGATAGATTTGTCATCAGCATAGAGATGATACTGAAAGCCGTGGGAGGAAATCAACTGACCCAGGGAGTCGGTGTAGATTGAGAAAAGGAGAGGTCCAAGAATAGAACCTTAGGGGACACCGACAGAGAAAGGAAGAGGAGAGGAGGAAGTAGAGTTGTAAGTGACATTGAAGGAGTGGTGGGATAGGTAGGATGAGAACCAGCGAAGAGTACAGTCACGGAGACCAAAGGAGTGGAGTTTTTTAAGGAGGAGGGGATGGTCCACTGTGTCAAAGGCAGCAGAGAGGTCCAGGAGTAGTAGTACAGAATAGTGCCCGTTGGTTTTTGAAGTTAGTAGGTCATGTGTGAGTTTAAGGAGAGCAGTTTCCGTTGAGTGTTGATCCGGACTGACGAGGATCAAGAAGTTTGTTCATGGTCAAATGATCACTCAGTTGGTTGTAGACCAGTCTTTCGAGGAGTTTGGAGGATAAGGGGAGTAAGGAGATGGGGCATAGGTTGTTAAGATTGGTGGGGTCCAGTGAGGACTTTTTAAGGATATGGGTGACCAGTGCATGTTTTAGAGAGTTTGGGAAGATGCCAGAAGAGAGGGAAAGGTTGAAAATGTGAGTTAGAGAGTGTAGAATCAAGTCAGAGGGTCAGCGTACCATTTGAGAGGGAGCAGGATCCAGGGGGCAGTTGGTTAGATGGGTGTTCAATAAAAGTTTAGCAACCTCACGAATACTAGCAGGGTTAAATGTGGAAAGTAGTGATTGTATCAGTGGACATGGGGTGTTGAGTGGGGGTGGTTTCTGCGCATTGGAGATCTCCTTACGAATGTTATCAATCTGAGTTTTAAAGTGATCGCCAATCTCCTGGGCAGTGAGTGAATTTGAGGGTGGAGGCAGTGGGGGACAGAGTAGAGTGTTAAAGGTCGAGAAGAGTTGATGGGAACTGGATGATAATGTGTTAATGAGTGTGATAAAGTAATTTTGTTTGGCAGTTTGGAGGCAGGAATAGTATTTTAGGAGGGCAGATTTGTAATGTTTGAAGTGTTCTTGGAACTTAGTCTTATGCCACGTGCACTTAAGAGCGCAGCTACATTTTCTGAGACTTCTTGTGTTGTCTGTTTGCCAGGGTTGTAGCGGCCAGGGCCTCATTCTGCGTGTAGTGAGGGGGGTGAGCTTGTCTACGGAGGTTGACAGTGAGCTGTTGTAGAAGAGTGTTGCTAGGTTGGGGCAGGACAGGGGTGAGATTATGTCTAAGAGGTAGCAGAGTAGAGAAGAGAAGGGCTGAGGTGGCGAAGGTTTCTATAGGTAAAAGTGCACAGATAAGAAAAGACAAGGTCAAGGGTTTTGCCGATGGAGTGAGTGGGAGCCTGTACCCATTGCTTACCCATTGCTTCAGTCGAGAGGTTAGACTGACAAGTTTAGAAGTTAGAGTAGTGAAAGGGATAGTTAACAGGGTGTTGAAGTCAATGAGAATGATTGTGGGTATTTCAGAAAAGAGAAAGTAGGGTAGCCAAGTCATCAAGGAAAGTTTATACCGGGATTTGAACAGTCAGATTGGAGAGCTGACTTCGTTACCCATTCGTTACCCATGTCCGAGGGTGAGTGAGGTAGCCGTTTTGGGAACTGGAACAGAAAAGAATAGACACGTGAAAATGGATATCTTTGGAAGCGGTGGAGTCGGGAAGAGAAGAGATGAGACGATGGAGAATCTGTATTAGAGTGGGGACAGGACGGGGTTGGATCGTTGTGAGAAGATGTTGTCGAGTGACAGTTGGAGGCATCTGTTCGAGTGGGGGGAGTGATGTGCGTCTTACTCCGGGACCGGC
>BLSH010011801.1:128704-155688 GCA_018402905.1 Glandirana rugosa
CCCCCCCCCCCCCCCCTCCTGGACCATACCAGGTCACGTGCCCTCAACATGGGGAGTATGGGTGCTTTGGGGCAGCCAAAAGCACCCCAAAGCACCTTGTCCCCATGTTGATGAGGACAAGGGCCTCTTCCCGACAACACTTGCCGGTGGTTGTCAGGGTCTGCGGGTGGGGACTTGTCAAAATCTGGAAGCCCCCTTTGACAAGGGGGCCCCCAGATGCCGGCCCCCCACCCTATGTAAATGAGTATGGGGTACATCGTACCCCTAACCATTTACCTGGAAAAAAGTGTACAAAAAAACACACTACACGGCTTTTTAAAATATTTTATTAAATCAGCTCCGGTGTCTTCTCCCCTCTCTGGCTCTTCTTTCTTCGGCTCTTTTGCGGGGCCTTCTTTCTTCTGAGGGGTCTTCTTTCTTCTCCTACCATGTGGTGTCTTCTGCTCTTTTGCCGGTCTTCTCCGCTGTCCTCTTCTCTCTGTTCTTCCTCTCTTCTTCTTCTTCTTCCCATGTTGACGCGACGCGATCTCCTTCACGAATGCCCTCTCCGCTGTGTGCTGTGCCTTATATTGGCATCGGACGGGGCCACCCGCTGACATCACGCGGAGGCTCCGCCCCCTGTAATGTCACATCCTGGGGCGAGGCTGTTACATCAGAGAGGGGAGAAGACGCCGGAGCTGATTTAATAAAATATTTTAAAAAGCCGTGTAGTGTGTTCTTTTGTACACTTTTTTCCAGGTAAATGGTTAGGGGTACGATGTACCCCATACTCATTTACATAGCGTGGGGGGTCGGCATCTGGGAGCCCCCTTGTTAAAGGGGCTTCCAGATTCCGATAAGTCCCCACCTGCAGACCCCGACAACCGCTGGCAGGGGTTGTCGGGAAGAGGCCCTTGTCCTCATCAACATGGGGACAAGGTGCTTTGGGGTGGGGGGCGCAGAGCCCCCTGCCCCAAAGCACCCATACTCCCCATGTTGAGGGCACGTGGCCTGGTATGGTCCAGGAGGAGGGGGCGCTCGCTCGTCCCCACCCACTTTCCTGCCGGGCTGCGTGCTCGGATAAGCGTCTGTGTCACGTACCTGGTGGTCGAGTCTGACTTATGCAGGGGAAAACCTCTCTTACGGCCCTGGTTCGCGAACCCCTGATAGTGTAGACAGGGAGCTCGGGAGCACAGGGGGGCACGAGGGCTGGACGTGGTCGCTGGTGGTGGGTGCAGGTCCGCTGAAGCTTGTGCTTGGCAGAAGCGTAGTGATACAGTCCGGGTCGGCAACGTGCTGGCAAAGCGGTACAGAAGGATGAGACAGGCGGATGGTCGGGATGCAGGCAGGGTCGGCAACGTGCGGGCAGCAGAAGTACACGGGATCAGGCAGGAGAGGGGTCGTAGACAAGCCGGAGGTCGGGGCAGGCAGAAAGCAAACAAAGTCCAAAGATAGCCGGGGTCACAGATGCAGGAAGTCACTTCAGAGCAGACACAGGTCACGGTAACGCTATAGATCGAACAGCACTTGCTACAGGAAACAGGAATTTTAAATAGAGCTGCTTCTCAGCAATTAGAGGAAAGCACAAGCAGATGCAATTAACCCTTAGCACAGTCTTCTTCTAACAGTCTGGTATGGATTTTGGGGGAACCCCACGCCATTTTTTTGGCGTGGGGGCCCCCTTAAAATCCGTACCAGACCAAAGGGCCTGGTATGCCCCTGGAGGGGGACCCCATGCCATTTTTTTTTTAATTTGGCATGGAGTTCCCCTTCAAGATCCCCAGAGCACAAGGTGCCTGGCATTGTCGGGATCAAAGTCGGATCCCTGTTCAGAGAAAAACAGTCCGACTTTGACCCTATGTAGGACTGTAAATCGCACAGCAAAGTAGGATCAGAGTCGGACCATTTTTTTGTCAGATAGTGTGAACCCAGCCTAAGGGTGAATGAGTTGTTTCAGCTGACACATACCAATAGCACAGATACATAGAGAGTAAAACAGATTCCAGTTAAGGGTGGATGAGTTGTTTTAACTGACAAATACCAAAACCACAGATGCATAGAGAGTAAATCAGATTCCAGTTACCCAACCATGCACCACAGGTAAACAGAGGTGCATTCACAGGATCCAATCATGAATGTTTATGTGACAAATAAAAACTATCTTCCTATAGCTGAATAATTTCTATGTGTCCAACTGCATTCTGACATCTATGACCAGCTTTACCCTCCAATACCATCCAAGGCACTGGTGCAGTAAAGCCAAAGCATATAGTTAAGGAAGTAAATTTTTTTCTTTAATCTCAAAGCTACTTTTATTGCAAGGGACAGAGTATTGATTTTAGCCTGAAACACCAAATATAATTCCTGTCTGAATCACCATTCACCTGTGTAGCTAAAGCTAGAAAAAGAACAAATAAACTCACACAGACAAGGGAATTTGTGCATTTTGCTTGCTATGAAATCATGTCCAACTTTCTCAAGTAAAAATAAGTAAATAAATAAAAACAAAAGTATATATTATTACTGCCTTAAAATGACCTGCTTTGCAAAATTGTATATATTGCCCTAATCACAGCAGTAAAGACTTTTTTGCAGAATTGTCAATTTTTACATTTTACTCAATAGTTTCACCAAAATAAAGATGATGTCATGCGAGGCCCTACACTAGATTAACTATTTACCCTTCTCCAGCCTGAAAGTATAAATGAGGCCCTACCCTTGAGATACCCCAAAGCTGCCCAAGATTATTCATGACATACATAAAACACATCTTTAACTAGTAAATTCATTACATTCAACAAAATTATATACAGTATATATATATATATATATATATATATATATTTATACAGTATCTCACAAAAGGGAATATACCCCTCACATGTTTGTAAATATTTTATTATACCTTTTCATGTGACAACACTGAAGAAATGACACTTTGTCACAATGTAAAGTAGTTAGTGTACAGCTTGTATAAAAATGTAAATTTGCGGACCCTCAAAATAACCCAGCACACAGCCATTAATGTCTAAAAGTGACAATGTCCAAATAGGGCCCAATTAGCCATTTTCCCTCCCCCCAGTGTCATGTGACTTGTTAGTGTTACAAGGTCTCAGGTGTGAATGGGGAACAGGTGTGTTAAATTTGGTGTTATCGCTCTCACTCTCTCATACTGGTCACTGGAAGTTCAGCATGGCACCTCATGGCAAAGAACTCTCTGAGGATCTGAAAAAAAGAATTGTTGCTCAACAAGATGGCTTAGACTATAAGAAGATTGCCAAGACCCTGGAAGACCCTGGAACTGAGCTGCAGCATGGTGGCCAAGACCATACAGAAATTTAACAGGACAGGTTCCACTCAGAACAGGCCTCGCCATGGTCGAAGTTGAGTGCACATGCTCAGCGTCATATCCAGAGGTTGTCTTTGGGAAATAGATGTATGGGTGCTGCCAGCATTGCTGCAGAGGTTGAAGAGGTGAGGGGTCAGTCTGTCAGAGCTCAAACTTTACGTTGCACACTGCATTAAATTGGTCTGCATGGTTATCGTCCCAGAAGGATGCCTCTTCTAAAGATGATGCACAAGAAAGCCCGCAAACAGTTTGCTGAAGACAAGCAGACTAAGGACATGGATTACTGGAATCCCGTGGTCTGATGAGACCAAAATAAACTTATTTGGTTCAGATGGCTTCAAGCGTGTCTGGCAGCAACCAGGTGAGCAGTACAAAGACAAATGTGTCTTGCCTACAGTCAAGCATGGTGGTGGGAGTGTCATGGTCTGGGGCTGCATGAGTGCTGCCGGCACTAGGGAACTACAGTTCATTGAGGGTCCTTGAATGTCAAAATGTACTGTGACATACTCAAGCATAGCATGATCCCCTCCCTTTGGAGACTGGGCCGCAGGACAGGATTCCGACATGATAAAGACCCCAAACACAGCTCCAAGACGACCACTGCCTTGCTAAAGCAGCTGAGGGTAAAGGTGATGGACTGGCCAAGCATGTCTCCAGACCTAAACCCTATTGAGCAACTGTGGGACATCCTCAAAAGGAAGGTGGAGGAGCACAAGGTCTCTAGCATCCACCAACCCCTTGATGTCATCATGGAGGAGTGGAAGAGGACTCCAGTGGTAACCTGTGAAGCTCTGGTGAACTCCATACCCAAGAGGGTTAAGGCAGTGCTGGAAAATAATGGTGGTCACACAAAATATTGACACTTTGAGCCCAATTTGGATATTTTCACTTAGGAGTTATTTTGAAGGGACAGCAAATTTACACTGTTATACAAGCTGTAACCTCACTACTTTACATTGTAGCAAAGTGTCATTTCTTCACTGTTGTCACATGAAAAGATACAATAAAATATTTACAAAAGTGTGAGGGGTGTACTCACTTCTGTGAGATACTGTATAGAATATCATCAAAAAGTTAATTCATCTCAGTAATTCAATTCAAAAAGTGAAAATATTTTATATAGATGTGTTACACACAGAGTGATACATTTCAAGCATTTCTTTCTTTTAATTTTGATGATTATGACTTATAGCTAATGAGAACCTACAATTCAATATCTCAGAAAAATTGAATATTACAGAAAACCAATAAAACAAAGGATTTTTAATACAGAAAGTTTGGCTTACTGAAAAGTATGTCCATGTACAGTGTAGTGTGCACTCAATACTTGGCTGGAGTTCCTTTTGCATGAATTACTGCATCAATACAGCGTGGAATGGAGGTGATCAGCCTGTGGCACTGCTGAGGTGTTATGAAAGCCCAGGTTTCTTTGATAGTGGCCTTCAGCTCATCGGCACTGTTTGGTCTAGTGTCTCTCATCTTCCTCTTCAAAATAACCCACAGATACTCTATGGAGTTTAGGTCAGATCAGTTTGCTGGTCAGTCAAGCACAGTGATACCAAGTATTGGTATTTTTGGCAGGTGCCAAATCCTGCAGGGAAATTAAATCAGCATCTCCAGCATCAGCACCAGAATCAGCGTCTTGAGGACCCTTGAGAGGACTGGGTATAGAGCACATGCAGTGCTACATACAGTGCTACAGATGTCATGCATTGGGGCATATTGCTGCCAGTTGTCCCCTGAATGATGAACCCATGCAATGTGATAATGCTTATATAAAAAGACGCATTTCTCTTTTTGCACAGGTCGCATGTATAGCATCATGTTCAAGTTGCATAGAGAAGCAAATGTGTGTGATTGCTATTGACAGGAAACTCGTCATTGCACTGCTTGACTCTGGTAGTGTGATAACGTTGGTCAAAAGCAGCTGTGTAAATCCGGCAAGGTTACACCCTAGCACTGTTGGTGTCATTTGCATCCATGGGGATACTCATGACTACCAGACAGCGGTGGTCGAGATTGACACCCCTTGTGACAGAGTGACCCATTCAGTGGGAGTGGTACCTTCCCTGCTTCATGAAGCTCTAGTGGGGAGGGATTTTCCCCATTTTTGGAGGTTGTGGGATGGCACAGAGAGCCTGGAGGAAAGAGCTCCCCCTGTTGAGGAAGCACGGGAGTTCTCACCAGACCCTTTTTGCCAAATGGAAGGAGAGATTGATGGCAGGACCGAGGAAGAAGGAGACCCTCTTCCTTTTCCTGTAATGGCTGGGGAGCTGGAGGAGCCGGAAGATAGCTCCCAGCTTGTTGCTAATAACCCAGAAAATGTCTTTGACCCTGACTGTGGGAGTGAACCGAATGTAGTACCTGACTTAGAGGTCCGGAGAGAGGACTTCTGTACAGAGCAACTACGGGATATCACTCTCCTTAGATTCAGAGAAAACCTGAAGGTGGTGGATGGGGAACCTGTGGACCCTAATTGGTAGGTGTCTGTTCCCTACATGGCTCTTAAAAATAATTTGTTGTATCAGGTGGTAAAACATGGGGAGGACGAAGTAGCTAGTGGTTCCCAAACCCTTCCTTAGGATGGTGCTAGATCTGGCACATGGTCGTGTAATGGGGGACATCTGGGTATAGAGAAGACCAAGCAGAGAATAACCCTGGGTAATTCTGGCCTGGGTTACATGCGGAGGTCAGGGAATATTGTGACATCAGTGTCAAATTACTGCACCGTCTCCCCATTTCTGTAGCCCACTTGTCCCACTGCCCATCATTGTAGTGCCATTTGAGAGAATTGGCATGGATCTGGTGGGGCCAGTGGTAAAGTCTGCTGGGGGCCACCAGCACATTGTGGTCTTACTCGACTATGCAACACGCTATCCTGAAGCCACACCCTTGTGGAACACCTCCGCTAAGACTATTGCCAAGGAGTTGGTCCAGGTGTTTAGTCGGGTGGGGATCCCAAAGGAGACCTTAACAGATCAGGGCACCCCCTTTATGTCCAAAGTCACAAACTGACAGTCTGGTGGAAAAGTTTAACCAGACCCTTAAGAGTATGTTGAAAAAGGTGGTGGATAAAGATAGGAGAAATTGGGATTTCTTGCTACCATATTTCCTGTTTGCCATACGAGAGGTTCCACAGGTGCCTATGGGATATTCCCTGTTTGAACTCTTGTACGGTAGACATCCCTAGATGTTGCAAAAGAAACGTGGGAAGGACAGGCCATCCCGTATAGGAGCATTATAGAGCATATCTCTTTGATGCAGGATCAAAATGCAGCTGTTCTGCCCCTTGCCCAGGAACATATGGAGCAAGCCCAGGAAGCCCAGAGGAGGGTGTATAATTGGGGTGCCAAGACCTGAACTTTCAACCCGGGGGCAGAGTGCTGGTACTAGTCCCCACGGTTGAAAGTAAATTCCTAGCAAAGTGGCAGGGTCCCTTTGAGATTATGGAAAGAGTAGGGGAGGTAAACTACAAGGTTTACCAGCCAGGGAAAAGGAAGCCGGAGCAAATCTACTATGTTAATCCCTTAAAACCCTGGAAAACAGAGAGACGTTAGTGGCTGTGCCAGCCCCTCAAAAGGACAGGGTACCAATGACCCCGGACGTTCCCATGACGGAATCCTTGTCAGTGGCGCAACAAAATGATGTTAAAGAGTTCCTAGGTAAAAATAGAAACTTCTTCTCCCCTTTACACGGACTAACCTCAGTGATCCAACATGACATAGTTACAGAACCAGGGGTCAACGTAAATGTAAAACCCTACCGGATACCTGAGGCTAGATGGGAGGTGGGGGCAAAGGAGATAAAAACCATGTTGGAGTTGGACGTGATAGGGGAGTCCCACAGTGCCTGATTGAGCCCCATAGTGCTGGTTCCAAAGCCCGATGGATCTATCAGGTTCTGTAATGATTTCAGGACCAACGGAAAAAAATACCTTTTCTATTCCCGAGGGTTCCTTCCAGTACTAGCGAATACCTTTTGAGCTGCATGGGGCCCTGGCATAATTCCAGAGAATGATGGACAAAACGTTGAGGCCACATCTGCCCTATGTAGCCACCTTTTTGGATGATGTGGTCATCCACCACCCAGATTGAGAATCGCACCTGCCCCGAGTACAAGCAGTGGTAGATTCGCTTAGGGTAGCAGGTCTAATAGCCAACCCCAAAAAGTGCACCATAGGCCTGGAGGAAGCCAAGTACCTTGGGTATGTTATTGGTCGGGACTGATCAAGCCCCAGACCAAAAAAATTGAGGCAATGCAAAAATGGCCTCAACCGGTAAACAAAAAACAGGTTTGTGCCTTTCTGTTGATTACAGGGTATTACAGGCGTTTCATACCCAACTTTGCCACCGTTGCCGTCCCTCTGACCGACCTGACAAAGAGTAGGGGGTTGGGCAGGCATGGTTAAATGGAGTTCTGAAGCGGAGAAGGCATTCCAGAAGTTGCAGCAGGCTCTTTGTGTGTAACCGGTGCTTGTGACCTCGGATTTCATGAAAGAGTTTGTTGTACAGATATACTCCTCTGAGGTGAGACTGGGTGCCGTACTGTCCCAGATCACAGACGGTGAGGAGCACACGGTCGTATACTTAAACAGGAAGCTTAACAGGCATGAGTGGAATTATGCCATAGTGGAGAAGGAGTGCCTGGTTGTTAAGTGGGCCTTAGAGGCCCTGAAGTACTACCTGCTAGGAAAGTCATTTAGGCTAGTCACCGACCATGCCCCCCTGAAGTGGATGTGTAACAACAGGGAGAAAAATAGCAGGGTGACTAGGTGGTTCCTGGCCCTACAGCCATTTAAGTTCACAGTGCAACATCAGGTGGGAAGGCTTTAGAATAATACCAATGGCCTTTCCCAGGCCCACTGCATGGTCGGGACAGTTGCTCTGCCCCAGGGGCTTGAACAGGGGGGGGAATATGTGACGTTATGCGAGCCACAGTAGTGTATGGGCGCTATTTGTCGAGCCGCATTCGTTCATGTTGCAGGGACCAATTTGGAATCCAGTCCAGGGGCTACCAGCTTCCTTGGCAGAACTGATTCTGGCCCGGAGCTTCTGGTCCACCCAACCCCCTCTCCAGCTGGATATAATGACCAAGAAGAGATCTCACAGGAGCTCACCCTGGGTCTCAGTGTGGTTGCTCTAAAGACTGCAAAAATGGAAAGGTTTGCATTTTGTTTGTTTAGAGGTGTCAGGGACAAGCCCTGACATCGTACAGAGAGGCCTCCTGTTCTGTATTAGTTTAGTGCCAGACAGCAAGGTTTTGTTTTACTGTTTTGCTTGTTTTATGATTTGCAACCTTTTGTAAATAAAGCTGGCAACCTGCCAGACTTTTAAGAAAAATTGGTCTTCCCGCTACCTTTTTCTCGGGGGGGGTGAACCACAAAAGCTAGTCTCCCACAATAAATATATATATATATATATATATACAGTATATATATATATTCTGACAGTATGCGAGGCAAAGTGGTAGATGTATGCTACCTGTCGCCTCGTATGCGTTCATGTGGACTGGATTAAACGGAGTCCGGTACAGATTTTAACAGTCACCATGGCAGGGCTGGTTCCAGTCCGGAGTTTGTGGTCCACTGGAGTCCACCAGCAGGTTGACTTAAATAATCGCCTCGCGTACTGTCACTTTAGCTCTGACCTGGAACTCAGAGAGGGATTTGAAGGAGCTCTGTGTCTGTTTGGACTTTAATAGACAAGGTTTGCATTGTGGCTTATGTTTTGTGGGTGCCAGGGCCAGCCCCACACTGTATAGTGAGGAAACTATAATGTTTAGTTTAGCACCAGATGGCAAGCATGGAGTTCAGCAGGCATCTTTCCAAGATGGAGGAAATGTTGAAGACCCCGTTACAAGTCAATGCAGCTCAGCGGGAAACCAACCGCCGGGTCGCAGAGGCTGCTGCAGCACAACAGGCAGCTCAGCGGGAAACCAACCGCCAGGACTTTCAACCCCGGAGACAGAGTGCTGGCGCTAGTCCCCACGGTTGAAAGTAAATTACTTGCAAAGTGCCAGGGTCCCTTTGAGATTAGGGAAAGAGTAGGGGAAGTGAACTACAAAGTTTACCAGCCAGGAAAAAGGAAACCCGAATTTACCATGTGAATCTCTTAAAACCGTGGAAAGACAGAGAGACTTTATTGGCAGTGCCCACTCCTCAAGATCAAGATTTAGAAAAATTTAAATCAAATAAGCATTTGTTGTGAATAATCCATTGGACCCTCCATTCCCAGATGTAGCCTGTTAAGGGGAAACACGTCGGAAGGAGATGGGAGCTGTGATGTAAATAAGATCCAGATCTGTTGGAAATCCCAAGCTGGATTATCCTCTCTCTACTGCTTGATATTTTTGTCTTTGCTGTATTTTAGCCCCTATAAATATAAATCCCCCTGTTTTTACATAATAAGGGGTGAGCATTTTTCCTGTGTTCCTAATCCCATTTATACACCTGATGGAAGTGGACAGCTAATCCTGAAGGAGGCATACTGTATTGGAAGCTGAACAGCAAGCTGTCTGATCCATTGAGTGTAGAGATTGAGTCTGGGGTATGCGGTGTGGGGACGCTGAACTGCAGGCTATCTGATCCATCCACCAAAAGAGTTGGGAGACATACACTGGATGAGACATCGAGCATCTACTTAGCTCATGCTAATGATGATCTTGTATAATATTATATCTGATAATTTAGAGATCATCGGGTTCTGGTAAGAGGCTAATTGTATTGTCATGAACCCATAGTGCATTCATGTCCTGTCTGTTTGCTTACCTTTGATTGTGTCAGCCTAGAGACCATGCACATACCTTCCTGTGGGCTAAGTAATCTTCTCTCAGTGAACTCCACCCCAGCCTCCAATTAAGGAAACACTATATAAGACCATGTGCTGCAAGCCTCCTTGCCGATCAATGTTGTGTGTGATTGTTCCTGTCATATGCTCTGTGTCTATTTCCGGTTACCGATTTTTGGCTTGTTCTGTTTATCCCTACCTGCGTGATACCCTGATCTTCAGCTTGTTCTCTGTTTATCCCTGCCTGCCTGATTCCCCAATCTTCGGCTTGTTCTCTGTTTCTCCTGTCTGCTGGTGGCCCCTGACCCTTTGCTGTTCCTCAGACTTGAGACCCATGAGTCCAGTCAGGCCCAGGACCTGGCTTCCTGCTCTGAGCAGCTTCAGTCCTCCTTAGGACCTCCGGTTCAACAACCTCCACCGCAACCTGCTGCTGTATCTGTTCTAGTCACGCTCACAGCCACAAATCCTTTGCGGTTACCAGCTCCGTCCCATTACTCTGGGGACTCTAAGTCCTGCAGGGGGTTCCTTAGGCAGTGCACCATTCATTTTGAGCTTCAGCCTCAAAGCTTCCCATCTGATAGGTCAAAGGTGGCCTACATTATTTCTCTACTGTCTGGCGAGGCTTTAGCCTGGGCTGCCCCTTTGTGGGAGAATAGTGACCCCGTGGATTCTAGTCTGCCATTTTCTGGAAACTCTTTCAGAACATCTTCGAGGAATCAGGTGGTCGTGTCTCTTCAGTGGCCAGCGGCCTTTTACACCTCCGCCAGGAGTCTTTTTCTGTGGGCCAGTATGCTCTCCATTTTCAGATTCTGTCTGCTGAGATGAACTGGAACAATGAGGCCTTAGTCGCAACCTTCTGACAGAGTGTAGGACGAATTAATGGGTAGAACCATCCCCGCTGGTCTGGACGATGTGATCTCCCTGTGTAACCAGATCGACATTCGCTTCCAAGAGAAGTTCCTAGAAAGGAGACACCAGCACCCCTTGGCCCCTAGTCAGTTTGGGCTCCCTTCTATGCAACCCATGGACCATCCCCGCCAGCTGAAGAACCTATGTAGCAGGACCGGACCAGGCTATCTCCATAGGAACGTGCTAGGCGTAGTACTCTGGGCCTGTGTCTCTACTGTGGGAGCAAAGGTCATTTTCGTGACACTTGCTCACTGCATCCAGGAAACGCTTGGGTCTAATACATCTGGAAGGTGGAGTATTGGACTCAGAAACATCACCTTCGCTTCTACTTCTGTCAGTGTTCCTGCATGTTGGCACTTCTCCTCATTCAGTCTTGACATATTTGGATTCCGGAGCTGCTGGTAACTTTATGGACTGGAATACCACATCCTCCTTGAAGCTTACCCTTTCGCCCCTCGTCACTCCGTTGGTGGTCTCAGCGATCGATGGCACTGTTCTTCCAGGAGGGCCTATCCACTTCCAGACCTCAAACCCCATTGTATTGGGCCTTCCTTGGTTACAGCTCCATTCCCCACACATTGAGTGGAGTTCAGGGCAGATACTGGTTTGGGGTTCTTTCTGTTTCTCATCCTGCCTACACAAGGTTGCTCCTAAAGAGAGATTTCCTGTTGGCACCACCTCAGTTTCTTCTTCTCTTCTCACTGCATATAGCGATTTCCAGGATGTCTTCTGCAAGAAATCAGCTGAAGTGCTTCCTCCACACAGGTCCTTTGACGGTGCCATTGACCTTGTTCCCGGAGCGACTCTACCCAGGGGCCGCACTTACCCCCTGTACATCTCAGAGACTCAGGCCATGTCTTATGTCTGATGAAGGTTATGATTAAGCGAACATGTAGTTTGTGAAACGCGTCAACCTTTTTTCTTATTGCTGTGGATGTCTATATTTTGCCTGCAATTTATGCTTCTCTGAAGATTTATCAATAAATGGCACTACTTTTTTTTTTCAAGTTCTGGTGTGCGGTCAAAATCCCTGCTTTCTACTTCATTCAGAAGTCCTCATCACCTGCGGGAGCGAGGTTGTTTTTGTTGCCAAAAAAGATGGTAATGTAAGCATTGACTATCAAGGGTTAAACGCGGTGACAATCAAAAATCGTTACCCCTTACCCTTGATATCTGAACTTTTCAACAGATTGAAAGGTGCCTCCATTTTTACCAAGTTGGATCTCAGGGGTGCATACAATTTGATCCGGATAAAGGAAGTTGATGAATGGAAAACAGTGTTTAACACCAGAGATGGGCATTACGAGTACTTTGTCATGCCTTTTGGTCTGTGTAATGCCCCAGCTGTGTTTCAAAACTTTGTCAACTAAATCTTCAGGGATCTGCTGTATCAATTTGTTGTCATTTACCTAGATGACATTCTCATCTTTTTGGAGAATCTGCCTGTCCAAAGAAACAATGTCCGGATTGTACTTCAACGCCTTAGAGAAAATAATCTGAATGCCAAGCTAGAAAAAATGCTCTTTTGAAAGTTCTGAGGTTCTGTTTCTGGGATGCTTTGTCTCTAGCTTGGGTCTTCGTATGGATCCCTACAAGGTTTTGGTCATTACCAACTGGCCCCTTCCTGCCATCCTCAAGGCCACACAGTGCTTTCTTGGGTTCACAAATGATTATAGGCAGCTCATTAGGAATAACCCTTCCATTGCTGCACCTATTATCGCCTTGACCAAGAAAGGTGCGAATGCCAAAGAGTGGCCCTCTGAAGCTGTCTCTGCGTTTCATGAATTTAAACAAGCCTTTGTTTCTGGACCTCTCTTGAGGAGACCTAATCCTGAGGATACATTTTGCATTGAAGTGGACGCTTCTTCAACTGGGGTGGGAGCTGTGGTTCTTCAATCCGTTGAGAAAAAACGTCAACCATGTGCGTTTTTCTCCCAAAAAAATTCTCAGGCAGAGAAAAATTACACTATTGGTGATAGGGAGCTTCTTGCCTTTAAATTGGCCTTAGAGGAGTGGCATGATCTCTTGGAAGGCTCCACCTACTATATATAACTACCTTCACTGATCATAAAAATCTGAAGTATTTGCAGAATGTCAAACGACTGAATCCCAGACAGGCCAGGTGGAGTCTTTTCTTTTCTCGTTTCAATTTCATGATTACGTACAAACCTGGTTCCCACGACAGTAGGGCTGATGCACTCTCTAGGTCATTTGACACTCTGGATGAGGAACCCACCTCTGAATCTGAGCCGATCATTCCAACCTCATGCATACTTGCCCATTCTACCACCCTGGAGTCAAAAATACCTCCTGGCAAGACCTTCGTCCCCACTGAGCTAAGAACTAGGATCCTTCATTGGGGACATGATTCCAAGGTGGCAGGTCATGCTGGATTCCTCCGATCCTTCCTACTCATCAGTCGCTACTTCTGGTGGCCTACACTCCATCCGGATGTCAAGGATTATGTTAAAGCCTGTCATGTCTGTGCCCAGTCCAAATCCTCCACACAGGCTCCTGCTGGTCTTCTCATGCCCTTGTCCAGTCCTAAGGAACCCTGGTCTCACATTGCCATAGATTTCATCACCAATCTCCCACCATCTGAGAAGAATACGGTCATCTGGGTGGTAATCAATCGGTTTTCTAAGATGGCCCATTTTGTTCCTCTTCCGGGTTTTCCTTCTGCTCCTGCTTTGGTTCCCATTTTCGTTCGAGAAATCTTCCACCTCCATTGGGTTCCTTTCCATATTGTTGCGGACAGAGGTGTTCAATTTACATCTCGATTTTGGAGAACCTTCTGCAAGTCCCTCATTATTGTCCTGGACTTCTCTTCCTCTTACCACCTTCAATCCAATGTACAGACTGAGAGGGTTAATAAGGAGTTAGAGATTTTTCTCAGAATTTTAGTCTCGGCTCATCATGATGTTTGGTCATCTCTACTCCCATGGGCGGAATTCTCTCACAGCAATCATGTCAACGTCAGTTCTCAGAAGACACCTTTTCTTACAGTTTATGGAAAACATCCTAAGCTTCCTCTTCCTATGACCTATTCTCCAGAAATTCCAGTGTTGGCTACGGTTCAACAATCCTTCAATACTATTTGGGGTGATGTCCATGATTCCCTCAGGTCCTCAATAAGTTCTCTCATCCTCTCTCTACCATGGTTCCAGTCTCGGAGGATGGTCAGGAGAACGAGCTTAGTCTAGTCCTGGACTCCCGGCTCTGTAAAGGCATTCTTCAGTACCTCGTGCATTGGAAAGGGTTTGGTCCTGAGGAGTGGTCTTGGATCCCTGTATCTGAGGTATTTGTGCCTTGCCTGGTGAGGAGGTTTCATTTGAGAATTCCCTTCAAGCCTGGGCCTTGGCGGGGGCCTAGGCGGGGGAGGGGGAGGCCTCGTAAATGGGGGGTACTGTCAAGAACCCATAGTACATTCATGTCCTGTCTGTTTCCTTACCTTTGATTGTGTCAGCCTAGAGGCCGTGTACATCACCACCTGTGGGTTAAGTGATCTCCTCTCAGTGAACTCCATGCCAGCCTTCAATTAAGGAAACACTGTATAAGACCATGTGCTGCAAACCTCCTTGCCGATCAATGTTGTGTGTGTTGGGCTTCATGTGTGGTTGTTCCTGTCGTATGCTCTGTGTCTATTTATGGTTACCAATCTTTGACTTGTTCTGTTTATCCCTGCCTGCCTGATACCCCGATCTTCAGCTTGTTCTCTGTTTATCCCTGCCTGCCTGATACCCCGATCTTTAACTTGTTCCCTCTTTCTCCTGTCTGCTGGTGGCCCTGACCCTTTGCTAGGCTGCTGACTATCCTTTGCTGTTTCTGCCCTGCTGCTTCCTCTCTTCCACCTTTAGCCAGCCGAGCGTGAGCTAGGGGACCCCAGGGGTCACAACCTGGATGCAGTTGCAGCCAAATCCATTCTCACCACCAAAGGCTCTGGCAAATACCTACTGGCTCTTAGACACCATGCCCTGGGGAAACCAACGCACTAGCTCCCTGTGTTTCAGTGTCTGTGCTCCCGGGACCCCTCTTCACGTACCAGCCGGAACTCATTAGCAGCAGTCAGCTATAGATCCACAACCTTAGTGATGCGCTTCGCAACCCTCGATGCAATCCGCATCCCATCGCTGCACACCTGTCACCTGACCCCAGGTGTTGTGACATGTATCTTCATTTGGATTGAAGTGTTGTGGGTTTACTGGGAACAGTGCACAACCTATTCAATTGGTGGAATACACTTGGAATATTTTTGGATACAAGTTAACTGTTTTATTAATTTCTTTATTTGTTTTAAGCAAGAATCACATTTTGATACACCGTGTGTTAAGTTGCATTAGTTGTGAGATTATAGTTTCCCTTCACTGAAAAATCAGCACAATCTTTTTATTTTTTCACCTATTTGTTGTGACTATCCTTTGGCTTCAAACCACCATCAATTTTTCTAGGTACACCTACACAGGTAGGTTGTTCCAAAACATCTTGGAGGACTAATCTGTGGATCTAATCTGCCTTAAATCCTTCTGTCTCTTCATGTAATCCCAGACATACTCAATGATATTGAGATCAGGGGTTGTTGTCCTGCTACAGAATACATTTGGGGCCAATCATGCCTACCTGATGGTATGGCATTAAGGATAAGTGTCTCACTGTATTTCTCAGGATTAAGGACCCCGTTGATCGGGCAACATTGAGGCCTGTAGGTGGTTGGCCAAGGAAACTTAATGCAGCAGATGAAAGACACCTCATGTTCTTCTCCATTGGAAGATGTTCAGCAGTGTCATTTGCACAGAACTGATGGAAACAAGTGGGACCCAGGTACACCCATCTCCTGTCTGGAGAGGTCTGGTCAGAAGTGATTTTCATGGAAGAATTGTGGCCAAAACGGCCATACCTCCAATGTGGAAACAAGGCTAAGTAACTCAACTATGGACAAAAACATAGGAACTGGGGTGCAGAAAATGGCAGCAGGTTCTCTGGACTGATGAGTTAAAATTTGCAATATCTGGCTGTAGCAGGAGGCAGTTTGTTTGTGAAGGGCTGAAGAGCGGTACAATAATGAGCATCTGCAGGCAACAGTGAAGCATGGTGGAGGTTCCTTGCAAATTTGGGGCTGCATTTCTGTAAATGGGGTCAGAGATTTGGTCAGGATCAATGGTGTCCTCAATGCTGAGAAAAAATGCAGATGTTCATCATGCCAAACCATCAGAGAGGCGTGTGTTTGTCCCTAACTTTATTCTGCAGCAGGGCAATGGCCCCAAACATACAGCCAATGTCACTGAGAACTATCTTCAGCATAAAGAAAAACTCCTGAGTCCTGGAAGTGATGGTTTGGCCCCCATAGAGCCCTGATCTCAATATCATCGAGTCTGTCTGGGATGACATGAGGAGACAGAAGGATTTGAAGCAGCCTACATCCACAGAAAATCTGTGGTAATTTCTCCAAAATTAATGGAACAACCTACCTGTCGGATTCCTTCAAAAACTGTGCAAGTGTATACAGTATATAAATATATATATAGGGGTTGGTCAAAAATTTGGAAACACTACATGATTTGCAGGTGTGAAAGTGAGGATATGTTTTGCGTTGAAAGTGATGTAACGTGGGACGGTAGGTGGCATAAACTCCAAACATACATATAACTCTAGACACACCAAATTGGATTAATAACGGCCATGGCCTTGTTTATTGGTTTTCTCAAATATAAACAATTAACAATTCACCATAACTCTTGTAATCAATAAATACTTTAAAACTGTAAACAAGATAGGCCAAAATCAGTGGGGCGCTCTTTAAATATCCATCCAGCAACTGGCAAAGACCCCCCTCAGCCTACTGCTTAAATATGATTTCTGGGAATTTCTGGAATGCTCTATGGGGTCAGGAGACCTTAAATGACCTATCCTAGAAGACCCCCCCAGCTGATTCCCTATCAGCTGATTTTTTTTTTGACCTCTTACAAAACCCCCCATTTACATCAATCATCGTGTAATGATTTAATAGTGATAGAAATCACTTTATTTTTTTGTTATTTTACATGCTTAAATGCAAATATTTTTACAGGAAAAAAAAAATTGAATTTATTTATTTTTTTACTGGAGCCTGCAAAGAATTGCACTTGTGATCAGTGGTGTACCCCTGGTGGCATCTGGCAGTGCAGATCCACTTTTCAGAATAATGTTTTCAGACTAATTCATTGATGTAAAAAAATACATTGTTTACGCAGTGTCTGGATGGAAGCAATGATGTCTATGGTGAAAAAATATTACCGTTGCTATTTCATTTTCTACAACCCTTTATTTGCAAATTAGAACTTGCAATGCTGCATATGGTGATCTGAAGAAGACTGTTAAAATCCTTCACCATCTGTTGGTAGCATGGGGGGGGGGATAGCTGCAGTTACAATGTGTGGGAGCTGATTGGAGAAAACACACACCCCCCTTCACAGCACACAGGAGGGAAGTAATAATACAGAACTGTGTTCTGAATAGACAAACTGTGTGCTGAGCTCCCTCCCCGTCACACATTTATCTCATGTCTCGGGAAAACTTTTTAGAGATAAGACTAATAACAGAGTAACGAAGCACCAGAGAAAACCGACACGCTTTGAGGGGAGATAATTAAACACGACAGATATGGGGGCGTGTCCAAGATGGCGATCTAAGCAGACGTGTGTCCCGGAGCTCTGCTCTGGAACTTTCGGTTTACTTATCCTGTGATGACTTGCGGACCTGTACAGGCGCCCTTCTGATCCCGCATGCCCAGCAAGACACCCCGGAGGGCTCCAAAGGGGAAGAAGTTACATTTCTCCCCTGATATCACCTTGGATATCTACCCTGGGTCTGTTGTCTCGCTGCAGCCTCGTGGTAACAACATGGCCTCTCAGACTGAACCATTGGATCCTGCTGCTACCACGGTCCCAGGCATCCCGGAGGTTATGGCGGCTATTGTCACCTGCCAGGCGGCCGTTGCGACCTGCCAAACGGTGTTGACCTCCAAACTTGAGGAAGTCCAGATGGATGTCGGGTTGCTCCGCCAGGACCTGGACAAAATCCGGTTGTGCATGGCGGAGGTGGAGCTCCGGATCAGCCAAGTGGAGGACCTGGCAGGTGAGACCTACAATGAGATGCGCACCATCCTAACCAGACTGAGGGCCCTCGAGTACAGAGCCGAAGACGCAGAGAACAGGATTCGGCGCAATAATTTAAGAATCCTCGGCCTGGTGGAGGGGACAGAAGGAAGGAATCCTACAGTCTTCGTGGAGGGGTTGCTGAGGTCCCTGCTGCTGGCGGCCCAGTTCTTGCCATACTTTACTGTTGAGCGTGCGCATCGGATCCCTCCGAAGCCTGGTCCGGAGGGTTCACCACCACGCATGTTTATTGAATTTTCGAGATCGTGATGAGGCCCTACGGGCGGCGAGGGCAGCGGGACCACTCACGTACCAGAACTCCAAGATCCTAATTTTCCCTGACTACACGAAGGAAACCCAGAAGATGCGCAGATCATTTGGCTTCGTGCAGACGGCTCTGAGAGCGAAAAACATCTCATACAGCATCATGTTCCCAAACTCAGGGTGGTGGATGGCGAAACGGTGCGATTCTTTACTAGTCCCAAGGATGCATCCGCTTGGTTGGAGGCCTTGACGCCGCGGGGCTAAGTTGTCACTATCAATTACTAGAGGTATTCTTTCATGGGTACGTACAGTTACATTAGCTGCACTGTTTGGCCTACTGACACCTGTTACTCCTACGCTTTGACTGCCGAGTGGGTGCCTGCCTGCTACGAACTATCATATGGGATCAGTAACTGCTGAGCGGATCCTGCACCCCATTGGCGACCTATGGTCCTATGTAGGGATGACTTTGCTTAGTTCCGGTCTGGGCATTCCTAACACACTGCCAATATGAGGATTATGATGGTGGGCTGGTGGCAGTGGGCGAAAGGCTTGCTTGGAACACAGATGGCATAAACTGTGTCTGCTGCAATTATTACTGAACCTTATACCCAGTATTACTATGTTGGTTACTTATGCCTCTCAAGGTTCCTTACAGATCTCTGTTGTTGACTCACGTCTTGGCCCCACAGGGACTAGCTCCATCACTAATTGAGTCACGGAAGAAGGTGCCTTAGTTGTGGGCGCGCTCCCTAAGGTTGTTTGACTGTCCTACGGTTTAAGAGGGGATTTTTTGGGATCCAATGCTACCTCCTAGATTATGGAAGTGGCAGGATGGGGGGGGGGCACGCAGTTGATGCTCCTTGGGATTCTGTTATGTTTATTTGTATTAGTTTTGTAGTTTATTGCTCTTTATTGCACTCATCAGGTATGATGATACTGTTAATCTCTAATATACCACTATATGTGGGGGGCTGTGGGACCTGTGAACGTGGTTGGTGGCTCCCCCTTCCTGAAACAATTATCCAGATTTACAAAATTTATCTCACCCTCTATGTCATATTTCCCACCTGATCTGATGGCTAATATCACGATTGTTTCATGGAATGTAAGGGGGCTTAATTCTGCTGGTGTTTGCCTACCTGTGTAGATTCTCCCCGCATATCTGCATTTTGCAAGAGACTCATCTAGTGGGTTCCCGCATTCTGGGCCTTAAAAAGGCGTGGGTGGGCATGCATTATCATGCCACCTACTCCAGCTATGCTAGAGGGGTGAGTATTCTGGTCCACAGGTCCCTGCAGTTTCAGGTCTTGGATGTTAAATCAGATTCTGGGGGACGCTATTTAATGGTGCATGCACTGATACGTAACATACCTTTTGTGTTAGTGGGTTTATATTTACCTCCCCCGGCTGAGGTGACCGTGCTTGATTCTATCATGCGGGCGGTGGCCTCCTATGGGTTCTCTAATGTATTATTAGTGGGGGATTATAATCTTACTCCGACTCCAGATCGGGACAGGCTTCACTCCACTTCGGGATGGGCATCGGGCCTACCTCAATGGGCGGGAGCGTTCGGTCTGACGGATGTGTGGCGACACTTTCATCCCTCGGACCGGGCTTTCACGTGTCATTCAGCGACTCATAGGACGATCTGGCCTATGCCTCTTCCGAAGCTCTGGGGAGAGTGTTGACAGTCGAGATTCTTTCTAGGGGAATCTCGGATCATGCCCCCCTTCTTCTCACAATCCAGATGTCAACAGGGACTGGAGCTAGGGTCTGGAGGTTGTTCAGCTATTGGATCTCAAACCCTAAGATACAGGAGGAGATGCCGGAGGAGCTCTGTAATTTCTGGCTCCGCAATGCTGACACGTCCGATCCATTACTACTATGGGATGTTTTTAAGGCATGGGTAAGGGGGGAGTACACCGGATGCATAGCTGGGATCAGGAGGGACTCTGTGCACACTCTGGAACTGCTGGAGGAGGATGTATGCCGGAGGGAGGAGACTTACATAGCTGGCCCTAGTGAGGCGCACTGCGCCGCCTGGCAGAGTGCCCTTAGCCGCCTGAGATTATTTCGCTCTGAACAAACCCAAAAGTTGATGCTTGATGTGGCCCAGAGAATTTTTGAATACGGTAATAAAAATGGGAGACTCCTGGCGTGGTTGGCAAGGGAACAGCATGCGGCTACACACATTGGGCGACTTCGGAGTGGTGAGGGGGACCTATTGGTTGAGCCCGAACAGATTAATAAAAGATTCCAACAATTTTATGAGGATCTTTACTCATCTAGGGTGTCCTATAATGGCTCAACCCTGGAGGGGTATCTAGACCACATTAACTTCCCAGTTTAGAGGATAAGGACAGGGACAGATTAGATGGGGATATTACATTGGAGGAGGTCCAGACGGCTCTTGGTCTTATGCAGGCCGGGAAGGCCCCTGGTCCTGATGGGATACCCATTGAATTCTATTCCTGCTACCAGGAATCCCTGGTCGCTGGATTCACCAAATTAATAGATGCCTTCATCTCTTCGGCAGCCCTGCCTGTTTCTATGTCTGAGGCTCTTATTGTGTTGTGCCCAAGCCTGGTAAGGATCCCCAAGACTGTGCCTCGTATAGGCCAATCTCCTTAATTAATGCTGATGCCAAGTTACTGGCAAAAATCTTGGCCTTGCGGTTGGCAACAGTTATTGAACAGCTTGTGCAAGAAGATCAGACTGGATTTATGCCGGGCAAGGGCACTGACATTAATATCTGTCAGCGTTTTCTCAATCTATCTGCCAATCATGATAACGCAGGGGAGAGAGTGGTGGCCTCGCTGGATGCGGAAAAGGCCTTTTCTTTGGAGCGTGCTGCGTAGATTCGGGTTTGGTCCCAAGTTCATCCAATATATGCAACTCCTATATGGGTCGCCCAGGGCCAGAGTACGCACCAATGGCAGAGTTTCTGAGTCATTCCCCCTGGCCAGGGGCACCCGGCAGGGATGCCCCTTGTCTCCCAGTTTGTTTTCTCTGGCCTTGGAGCCGCTGGGCCATTCTTATCCGAGCGTCCCAGCTTGTGGAGGGTTGGAAGGTTGGCCCCTTGGAGGAAAAGATTTGGCTTTATGCGGATGATACACTTCTGTACCTTAGTAATGCGGGTTCCTCCTTGCGGGCTGCCCTGAAGATCTTCGATGAGTTTGGATTCTTTTCGGGTATTAGGATAAACTGGAGCAAGTCGGTCCTGTTCCCTCTGGACTTAGAAGCCAGGGGAGCAGCGGAGGGCACTCCATTGGTGTGGGTGGATCAATTTAAATATCTAGGCATTCAGGTATCCAGAGGTATCCAGAGGTATCCAGAGGTATCCAGAGCTGAACATTCGCCCGGTGGTCGTACAATTGAAAGACAGATGTGCTTCCCCAACTTCCCCCTTAATCTCCTGGGCCGTATAAACATCTTAAAAATGGTGTTTCTGCCCAAGTTTTTATACTTGTATCGCAATCGCCCAGTCCTACTTAAACAAACCCTGTTTAAGGAAATTGATGGTTATGTTAGTTCCTTTTTATGGGCGGAGTCCATTTCAAGGTTGGCTCGGTCTACACTTCAACTCCCTGTTGGGTGCGGGGGCTTGGCCCTCCCCAACAATAAAGTCTACTTCTGGGTCGCAGTTCTTGTTACCGTTCGTTGGTGGATGGTGGGATCTAGGGCCAAAGCCGCGGCTTGCCTTGAGGCGGCCTTGGTGGGCTCCCTCAAGGGGCTTGGGAATTTAATCTATAGTGGACTGAAGGATGGTCATGGGCTCCCTATTGCTACTAGAACAACACTGGGGGTGTGGTCGGTGGCTAGAGCACGGTTCTTTGAACCGGGATACTGGTCCCCATACCACTCCTTGTGGGGTAACCCATCACTCCCACATCTGGAAATGCTTCCGGACCCCCAGGTATGAGCTAGGTATGGTATTACCAGGTTGAAGGATATTATGCAGACGGGAATTCTTCTGCCCTATACGGCCCTATTGCGAGCCTTCCACCTGCCGGGGTGGATGTATTTTTGGTATTTGCAGCTAAGACATGCTGTTCGCCACCAATTTCCAAGCCCCCCAGTGCTGGCGGCGGACCCGATAGAGGAACTTCTGGCCCAGGAGAATCTGTCTAAACCTTTATCGACACTTTATTTGGCACTCCTTAGATTGCAATCCCTAAGATAGACAAACTTTGGGAACAATGGCACCTGGACATCCCCTCGTTAGATAGGGAAACTTGGGAGGAATGTTTTGAGGATAACTCTAAGATTATGATTGCTTCTAAAGATAAGTTGA
Source organism: Glandirana rugosa (assembly GCA_018402905.1). NCBI lineage: Eukaryota > Metazoa > Chordata > Amphibia > Anura > Ranidae > Glandirana > Glandirana rugosa. The sequence goes on from BLSH010011801.1 coordinate 151,418, forward strand.
TACAGACAAAGTTCCTTCACAGAGTGTGTTATACTCCACAGAGGCTGCACAGGGTCTATCCACAACGATCCTCGGCATGCACCAGATGTCAGATAGAGGAAGGTACTTTTATGCACATGTTTTGGCCCTGCTCAAGGATACAGGGATTCTGGGGTGCGGTATTTGACGTTGTTGATTCCTGCTCGCAGTTGTCTCTGCCCCGCACCCCCGAATTGGCCCTATTGGGAGGACGAGCAGCGACCAAGATACACTAAACTGTTAATTTCATATCTTTTATACTATGCAAAGAAGGAAATTCTATTTAAGTGGGTCTCCCCTTCCACTCCCACGGTAGCTTCCTGGAGGAAATCTGTCAATGAAGCTCTGCCTATGTACAAGTTGACATATATTTATAGGAACTGCCCTCGGAAGTATGATAAAATATGGCAGCCTTGGGAGGCTGGCCTATAAGGCTGGGATCTGTGCTGGTTCCTGGGGAGTACGTTACTTACTGGAGGATCTCCTGCTGTTATGTCTCTACTCTAGGACCTGCGTGTATACTTATAGAGGTATATATTTTCTGCATTGTATTCTCACTGTATCTCATCCTTTTTAGCTGTACTGGTGATTCTCAATAAAGAGCAATTTTGTTTGGAAAAAAAACACGACAGATATATATGCTTTGTTCAGATTTCATGACTGAGGTTTACGACCACTTTAATGGACTACAGAAGTTGATTAGTAACCACAACTACAACAACAAGCATGTAGTCCAAGGCTGATTATGTAATCTTCTAATCTTCTAAAGGCTGCTTATGTAATCTTCTAAAAATCACATCAGCATGCTGCGTTGCATGCTGATATAAAATCATCTTACATGTATTAGTTAACAAAACACTTTTTATTTAAAGTGGTAGGAAAGTCCTTTTGCTTCTCTTGTACCTACAGGTAAGCCTTTAATAAGGCTCACCTGTAGGTACTGTAAATATCTTCTAAACCTGCATGGTTTAGGAGATATTTCCTTGTGTAGCTACTGGTGATATCACAGGTGCATGCACATTGTGCTCTCAATTGACAGCATGTTGTCCATTGAGAGAACTGTGTCACCGTGCATGCTAGCACATTATAACATTGCCTTGCAGGGGGAAAGCATTTTTTTCTTTCATCACTTTACTTCTGTAGCCCTAAACTTGCAGGTGCATCCTACTTTACCAGCACCGTCCCGTAGATGATGTGCACTTTAATATGTGCAGGAAGCAGACCCAGAGTTCCAGGAAGAAAAGTGAGATGGGTATATCTGCCCTTGGTGACTATAGCCACCCTGAGAAGAATAGGGAAGAAAAGAAAAAAGGTATGCAACTAATAAAAAGCTTGGAATTATCTACAATATATGTATCTCTTTGCCGATTTATATTGCTTAACATTTTAAAAGGTGTCTTTGTTGTGATTTTTGAGATAAGGGTGAAGTTTCTCTTTTAACGTTGAAAACAGAGTTTGGTATCGGCATCTGGTAATTGTAAGACTTTGGGATTTATTTACTAAAGGAGAATAGGTTGTTCACTTTGCAAGGGAAGTTGCACTTTGCAAGGGAGTTAGTCCCAGAGTTTAGTGAACGTCATGAATTTTCACTTTGCAAAGAATACCCAAACACATGCAATGGGAATTGAAAAGAACAGGATTTTTGCGTGCACATAATTGGATGACAAAACTCATCAGAGCTTTGTGTCATTCAGTAAGCTCTGGAGTTAATTTTCTTGCAAAGTGAAGAGCCTATTTTCCCTTAGTAAATCAATCCCAAAGTCCTACAACTACCAGATGCCAGAAACCAAAGAACTCTGATGTTAACTCTAAAAGAAGAACTTCACCCTTATCTTATATACTGTTTTCACATATTGGATAGGACTCAATGGGAGACTAAAACTTGTGCACACAGAATCCGGTGCAGCTGTGGATAGTAACCAATCACATTCTAATTCCAGTTTGTTCAATTAAGCTTTGACAATTAGATTGGTTACTATGCACAGCTGCACCAGATTCTGTGTGCACCAGCTTTAGTAAATCCCCCCAATAGTTTATGTCTTCCAGTTTTTCGATAAAGGTACCTTGTTTAACCAATGTGACTATATTGAATACACTTTTCCCATCTTTGGAGTGCACCCCATTCTTGCGAAAGGTTCTGGCTGCAGTCTGTTTCTCTGGGTTTGCAACATCATATTATACTACATGTATATTTTGTATTAGAATGACTGGCTCTATGCAAATATTGAGAGTACCATGTGAGTTATTTTGAGTACCGTATATTTTCAGTTTCCTGTAGTGCACAACACTATATTGTATATATATAATTTGTATTGCCCTGAGCATTTTTGTTCGGTTAATCATTTTCCCAACACTGTGACATTATTGGCTACATCATTCCCAATTTTTGGGTGCACCCTATTCTTGCAGAAGGTTTTATTTGCAAACTGTTTCTTTGGCTACACTACATTATATTGTACCATGTATACATTTTGCATTAGCTTTAGTACTTTGTGAGTTATATTGCTTGCTCAACGCTGTAACTTTATTGCATTGTTACCATTATCGGGGTATGGCTCCTTCATCTTCTTTTATTCTATTTCTTTTTATTTCTGGTTCATATATATAGTATATATATATATATATATATAGTATCTTTATTATATCTTTTCATGTGACAACACTAAAGAAATGACACTTTGCTTCAATGTAAAGTAGTGAGTGTACAGATTGTATAACAGTGTAAATTTGCTGTCCCCTCAAAATAACTCAACACACAGCCATTAATGTCTAAACTGCTGGCAACAAAAGTGAGTACACCCCTAAGTGAAAATGTCCAAATTGGGCCCAATTAGCCATTTTCTCTCCCTGGTGTCATGTGACTAATTAATGTTACAAGGTCTGAGGTGTGAATGGGGAGCAGGTGTGTTAAATTTGGTGTTATTGCTCTTACTCTCTCATACTGGTCATAGGAATTTCAACATGGCACCTCATGGCAAAGAACTCTCTGAGGATCTGAAATAAAAAATTGTTGCTCTACATAAAGATGGCCTAGGCTATAAGAAGATTGCCAAGACCCTGAAACTGAGCTGCAGCACAGTGGCCAAGACCATACAGTGGTTTAACAAGACAGGCCTCGCCATAGTTGACCAAGGAAGTTGAGTGCACGTGCTCAGCGACATATCTAGAGGTTGTCTTTGGGAAATAAATGTATGAGTGCTGCCAGCATTGCTGCAGAGGTTGAAGGGGTGGGGGGGTCAGCCTGTCAGTGCTCAGACCATATGCCACACGCTGCATCAAATTGGTCTGCATAGCTGTCATCCCAGAAGGAAGCCTCTTCTAAAGATGATGCACAAGAAAGCACGCAAACAGTTTGCTAAAGACAAGCAGATTAACCACTTAAGGACCGGAAGGATTTCCAGCTTTAGGACCGGAGCCCTTTTTGCGATTCGGCGCTGCGTCGCTTTAACTGACAATTGCGCGGTCGTGCGGCGTTGTACCCAAACGAAATTGGCGTCCTTTTTTTCCCACAAATAGAGCTTTCTTTTGGTGGTATTTGATCACCTCTGCGTCATTTCTGATCACCGCTATAAACAAAAGAAGAGCGACAATTTTGCAAAAAAACCCAAATTTCTTACTTTTTGCTAACATACAAATCCAAAAAAAAAATATAAAAAAACATTTTTTTTCACCGTTTTTGGCCGATTTATATTCTTCATCATATTTGCGATAAAAAAAATCGCAATCGGCGTTTATTGATTGGTTTGCGCAAAAGTGGCCGCGTTTACGGATGATGAGAATTCATTTTTGGGGTTTTTATTTTTTTTTTATTTTTTACTAAAAATGGCGGCGATCTGCGATTTTTAGCGGTACTGCGATATTTCAGCGGACATGTCGGACCATTTTGACACTTTTTTGGGACCATTGGCATTTATACAGCGATCAGTGCTATAAAAATGCACTGATTACTGTGTAAATGCCATTGGCAGTGAAGGGGTTAACCTGCAGGGGGCGCTCTAAGGGTTAACTGTGTTCCCTGGGCGTGTTCTTACTGTAGGGGGACTTGCCTAGCTGGGGAAAGGAAGTTATCACAGCCTTCATGTACGAGAAGGCTGTGATCACTTCCCTTCCCCCTCACACAGAGCGGAGGCCAGTGTTTACATACACGGACCTCCGCTCATTCGCTCCGGGGGGGGCATCGCGGGTGGCCGGCGGCAATCGAAGCCGCCGCACCCGCTCCCTGGCCCCCCCCGAACACCGTGAGGAATCTCGCG
>BLSH010011801.1:161697-181791 GCA_018402905.1 Glandirana rugosa
TATACACATCTCTTTGAGGGACAGATTGCAGATCTCATCCTGCATTACAGAACGATCTGATTCTGGACTAGGTAGAGTCTACTGCTTTGAGGGACAGATTGCAGATCTCATCCTGCATTACAGAACTATCTGATTCTGGACTAGGTAGAGTCTACTGCTTTGAGGGACAGATTATTGTTCTAAAATCATCTCCTAGTTCTATAGGGTCAGCTTCCTGCTGTTGCTGTAAGGGACAGATTATTGTTCTAAAATCATCGCCTACTGCTATAGGGTCAGGTTCCTGCTGTTGCTGTAAGGGACAGATTATTGTTCTAAAATCATCGCCTACTCCTATAGGGTCAGGTTCCTGCTGTTGCTGTAAGGGACAGATTATTGTTCTAAAATCATCACCTACTCCTATAGGGTCAGGTTCCTGCTGTTGCTGTAAGGGACAGATTATTATTCTAAAATCATCACCTACACTGCCACGGTCACGGCCTAGCCAACCTCTAGGCTCCTACTCCACATCCACACCCCCCCTTCTCATTTTTTTTTTAATTTGATTTTAAGTTATTTTCCCTATCCCCATTTTTTTTGTAGGGCACTTGTCCTACTCTTACCCCCATTTTACTTCCTTTTGCAGCCCTCTAGCACTTGCCAGGGCTTTTTTACAGCCATTTTTGTGCTGAAAAGTTTGGGTCCCCATTGACTTCAATGGGGTTCGGGGTCCGGGGTAAAGTTCAGGTCAAGTTCGGTATCGAACCCAAACTTTTTCCCAAAGTTCGGCCGGACCCGAACATCCAGGTGTCCGCTCAACTCTATATACAGCATCTTACACTTATTTAAATGATTGGTTACCTGTTATTACAGTGTGCGGTATACGCAAGGTGGTTGATTGTATGATTTGATCTTTGCATGTGGCTTTGAGGCAATTTTTGACATTTAGCATGGTTTTAATATGTGAAATTTGATAAAAGAAATGTATTTTTAGGGGCAATTACAATGTTTCTGTGCCCTTACCGAGGTTGTAAGCACTTTAAAGTCCCATATTTCTTTTATTCATATGATTTTTTTCTAGATTTCTAGGGATGTGGTGCTCATGATGCCCAACCATACCAATTTTTCTGTCAGGGAAAATGTTATCAACCTCCTCTGCAGTAACAGGGTCAAAAGAGAAAAATATTGAATGCGGTGGTAGATGTATGTTAATTGGGGGAGATGACTGGACTGTGAAGATTTCATCAGATGTTATCTCTATTTTGTTTTTGTAGTGATTGCCAGTGTCCCAGACAGTGAAGGAGTTAGTGGTTGGCAGCAGTGGGGAATCAAGTAGAGAGTTAAAGGTAGAAAAGAGTTGACAAAGGACTGGGTGAGAGGGTATTATTGTGATTGATTAAATAGGTCTATTTGGCAGCACAGAGAATAGGAATTATTTTTTAGGAGGACACCCTTTGCTCTGGTAACAGCTGTAACATTTTGGATTTCCAATCACCTCCTCTTTTGGTGACAAGTGTCATCATTAATATAGACGGCAAATCTTCCCGGTGGGGGGAAAGTTTATTTCTTACTGGGACAGTATGCATTGTCTAAAAATGTGTACTATCCCTTTGAGAAATGTGATGTGGGGGCCCCTTAGAATCTATGACAAATCTTCTGATGTGCTTCTGTGGGGGGGGGGGGGTTGGGGGGCAGAAGTCAGACATCACATCTAAGAATTGTAAGCCGCCATATAATAAAAGTTTGCTTTTGGGTTTCAAAGCCTGCCATCACCGCCCCTGGACAATTGGAACAATGAATGCATAAGTGGTGATAATGATTTTATTATATGGATTGGAGTGACAATTCTACTTGATACAAATACTTACCTCCCACCTCATAACATGGTACTTTGGTTCATGAAACATGTCATAAATTCATGTCTCCCCTTATCGTTTTGTATATTGGTATAGTTTATTGATGGAAAATGGATATACAGGCTACCTGGACTGTTACTTGTATATGTCATGTTAGGTATGATGTGGAACTTTAGCTTGTTTGCTTTCTTTGTAAGTGATTAGTCAATAAAGTTGTACTGGTTTTAACAGTAAGGCTCGGTTCACACTCCTGTGACTTAGGATCTGCCTTGTGAGACCCAAAGTCGCAGGACATGTGAAATGCCATGTATTTCTATGAGAGCCATTCCAATTGACACTACTGAAGTTGCTGTGACTGCAGAAAAGGTTTCTGCACTACTTTGATCCAACTTTGGAATTACTTCAATGCCACAGAGTCTTATCAAAGTCCCTTCAAAGTTGTATCTAAGTCGCACTGAAAATTGTGCAAGTTTTAGAGTCGGCTAGTGTGAGCCAAGCCTAATAGTTTTGACTAGATATTGTTTGTACTATAAAGTCCCATATGGTGTCTTGGATATCTTGTTTATAAACACATTAGGGAGGTTGGTACACCCCATAAAGGTAAAAAACTGTGCAAAAATGTATATATGATTAAAGTACGTTACTTTTGCAGACATATTCATAAAATTCAACTCCAGGTAGAAAAAACACAAGTTTATTTAACTCCATATTCAGTGATACATCATTAAATGTATTTATTTTAATTCAAGCATGTTAGTACTTGAATTTAAGCTGGTATCTGACTCTTGCAATCCAATGTACAGAGGTCAGTTTGCTTACATGGAGGAGGAGGAGAGAGCAGCATAATGGAGAGATGAGCTAATCAGTCTGCAGCTTTGTTTTCACTGACCAGTCACAGGATAAGGGACAAGACACAAAAATATTCCTTAATTGCACCAGAGAAAAATCAGGTCTTCTGCCCTGCTGTGTGTCAGAGCTGTGTAAATCTCATAACTGAATGAACAGAAAAAATGTATGGCATATAAAATGAACCCCATATACTGTATGTATTTCATTTGTGTACAGTATGTTGCTGTTTGCTGGGCATTTAGCTTTAATGCAGACAGGCATTAAATACAGGCAGACCCCGGGTTACAAACAAGATAGGGTCTGTAGGTTTGTTCTTAAGTTGAGTTTGTTTATAAGTTGGAACATGTACATTTTTAAAGTGTAGCTCCAGCCAAAACAATATTTTTTAAGTTTTTTTGGATAACATATGGAAGGGGTAACACCCCTGTAAGGTTTGCTTTTCTCTCTGTGCTTCTGTTTAGAAGATTTTACCTCACTTCCTGTCCCGATGAAAATTTAATTTTGAAAATTTTGGGTTGTTGTGGAAACAAGGATTGGTGATAATGCTTCAGTGGAGACACCTTTTTCCCATGGTAACTATTATAGGAGTGACTTTCCCTTCCTAGGGGTAGATTCTCTCTCACTTCCTGTTGCCTCCCTCTGTTTGTAAGTAGGATTCGTTTGTAAGTCGGATGTTTGTAACTAGGGGACTACCTGTAGTAGCTATATGTATAGATTATGTATCTACTTATTCTTTTATATTATGATTCATATATAGCCACATGTAGAACAAAAAATGTACTAGCTTAGAAAAGCCAGAGGCATATTTGAATGCCATTTTTATTCCTGACCTGCATGCAACAAGCAGTGTGGTTAATGACCCTTGAAACCTTTACCATTTTGTCTAATTAAAGTATGCCCTCAGAGAAAGTGGTGGCATTGAAAAATGCAAAACATTGTTTGAATGTGCTATAAATTAACTCAATTTCAAGAATGTTTTATAAAAAAAAATAAACCATTAAAATATAATTAATTTCTTTTGTAATTAGACACCAGTTGATTTATTCACCTAGACACATGCACTGTGTACTGGAAACTATATTTTGTAAAACTGACCATTTCACACAGGCAATTGCAAAAGCACATAACAACAGACAGTTAGATTTATTGATACAAGGCTGCTAATCACAAATTGATGTTTGTGTCCTTCTTAAGACTCTTCTATGTAGGTTTTTATTAGAATTTATTTTTCCGCATACTTGTTTTTATTAACAAAAGTTAAAACTAAGTAGACTGTGCATTTAAACACACTGAAGAAAAACAGATAAATCTATTCAGTCTGAGTGTGTTAGGGGGCAATCACACTTGCGAATGCACTTGCTTGATGATTAGATGCAAGAACCCCAGCGGGAGTTGCTGCAATTAGCTGCGATAGGCAGCCCCGTTTGAAGCAATGAGAGGCTGCTGGCTCCCACAGATAATTATGCCCACTGGCATGTAATTGATTGTGTAGCGATCACATGTGAGCGATCAACCCTGGAGGCATGAGTGATTGCATGCAAGTGGGCGCGATTAGCTCTGGGATGCCAGCAGCCCTCCATTGGCTTCAATGGGGCTGCCTCTTGCATTTAATCACAGGAAACCCCACTGGGGTTCTCATATCTAATCATCCAGCAGGCACATTCATAAGTGAAAATACCTATTACTTTGAACAACCTCACTGCCAATATTCAGGATGAGATCTTTAAGTTAGTACTGAGTAAGGAGATTAGCTTTTATGAATAAGAAAATATTAGATTTTTTCCCAATTTCAGAAAAGGCACAGGAGAAACGCATTGATAGGGATAATTTTGTTTCACCACTAACTATTGAAGAACTATCACCCACTAATTCCCAATAACAAGGCCCCTGGAAGAAATGGCATGCCATTTAAAATGTATAGATTAAGTCATGCAGTTAGGCTCTGGCCCCACCCCCAGAGAGCAGTATTAGTAAAGCTGGGGCCAGAGCCTAACTGCATGACTTAATCTATACATTTTAAATGGCATGCCATTTCTTCCAGGGGCCTTGTTATTGGGAATTAGTGGGTGATAGTTCTTCAATAGTTAGTGGTGAAACAAAATTATCCCTGTCTTTATGTTTAAGAGAGAGCAATAGCTGATTATTTCAATATTGACCTATATCTTGGTTAATATAAACAATATAAGCAGGCCTACTCGCCTGACACTACTTTGGAGCGACTTCAGAGCAACTCTCATTGACTTCTATACAGAAGTTGTTTGCAAACCGCGCTGAAGTCACGCTGTATGAGGTGTCTTCAAAGTTGGATGAGAATCGGGTGACTTTGAAGCTGCCCCTATGTGAACCGGCACTACACATACTGATATGAACAAATAAAAATAAAGAATAAAGAAAATATATTGGGGCTGCAGGATTTTCATGGTACCATCATGAACTCACAAATACATCTTTTTAGTTCAAAACAAAAATTTTATTCCAGGTTTATACAAACGACACTACAACTACCTATATTAAATTCATAATCTCTACCAAAGCACGAAAATATTAAGAATTTAAATTATTATTTGTCACTAATCTATTAATCTATAATATACCACACATGTCTTTGAGGTAACTGATTTGTATATGCTCCCATGTCCGCCCAGGGGGAACATTTTTCAGCTCTAGAACCTCCACGGCATACCCCTGACTGTGAGGTGAGCCCCTTGCACAGTGAATGTTAATGTACAACATAAGCTTTTTGTTATGGATATATCATATGTAGTTACAATTGTATTAACATAATATCCATAAATATGTACTAATTATGTTATTGTTCCTAGTGTACCAAATCTGTTTACCTGTATACTCTCCTGAGGAAGTGGACTCACCGCGAAACATGTAGAGAACTAGAGGCTCACCCCATACAGTGAGGTTAACAGACCACCACAGTCACTAATCTGGGAACTATGTCTCAATAAATGTTATTTTATCTAAGAAATATATGTCCTTTGTATAAACCTGGAATAAAATTCTTGTTTTGAACTAAAAAGATGTATTTGTGAGTTCATGATGGTACCATGAAAATCCTGCAGTCCCAATATTTTCTTTATTCTTTATGTATAATTAGGGATGAAGGTATCTGTATACAACTTTAATACAATAAATTTACTGAGCATATTATATAACAAATAAACATAAATAAACATTGGATTTTACCATAGGTACTTACTGTGAAATGTGAGAGGCCCTCGGTTAAATGCTAAATATGGAGGTCTACATTGGGTATGGGATAGAAATGACACATAACTAAATATAAGGTCAAACGCTGTCTTCCAGCAGTGCTACCGACAGATATTTTCTTCCTAATAGGCCTTAAGTGCTTGTTGTTACCGACAGCCTGAGAGGGTAGATAGCCATTTCTATTGGTAGCTTTTGACCCTCCAGTCATCATTACATGGCATTTACCAGAACAAATGAAAGAGATTTTTTTCTTGTTCCCAAATACATTTTGTACTGCTCAGCATGATCAAAGATTATGTAGTTGCTACGTAACTAGTGCATGCAGGTAAACCAGTTCAAGGTATCATTCCTTGTAGCTGAATTTTCCATTTTCAATTAATTTCTTTACGTTTTTAGTATTTCTTCAGTTAAGAAAATTATATCCTCTGGGTCTGTTATGCAAGTACAATTTTTTTTGTTGTTTTATGTAATTTTATTTGAGTCTATTATATTGATCACAGCTGACATTGATTTATTAAATATAATGTCTTCCAATGAACATAGTTACTACTGTCCTGTCTTATATATATATGGTTTTGGTCAGATATTTGCCCTTTTTTTAGCATAGCAAGATATTTATTATAGAATTAAGTGGCTGCATACTGTTGGCCTCTAGCTTCATTTAAAAGTCCAACATAGAAGTCCTTAACTAATTCCTTGGATATAAAAATAAAGCTGACATGGTACAAATGTTGGCAGTAATGTCTATTACCACCTCAGCAGTATATTTGATGAATTCCACCCACAGAAGGAATTTAATTTTGTAGTCACTGCAGGGCATTATCATTTATTCACAACAGTGAACTTTACACTATAGAGCATCAGTCTGCCCAAATGACTGGCCCAGACTGGTCATTCTACAGCATGTGAATGCACAGACTTCTCATTACTGCTTAAGCCAAATATGCTCATGTGTTCTTTATATTAACTCTAACTTCCAGAAGCACAATTTTTCTGTTTAAGTTGACTTATTAAATTCTATGTGCGATTTATGCATGTGAAAGATCTATTTTAATATATCTCTTAAATAATATTCTAAATAACCAGCTGGTATTAATTAATTACTGCATAATATATTATAATATATTAAATACAATATAATAATTATTAATAATGGGTAAAAATACCAATAATACACATAGGCAAAGCCAGTGATATTTAAGAGATATATAAAGATCAGCAAGCATGCAACAACACATAATAAAAAGCAATATTAAAAAAAGTAGACTAAAATGAATTGATACATTTAAAAATATTTTAGGCTTCTTTTAAAAATCCTGAGATACAGTTGCTATTGTGGAGTAACTTTTCTAACATTATCATCTTATAACATCTAAATGAGATACACAGTCCATATTTATGTAAGAGCAGAACCACCCACAGTGTAGTGGTATCTGACCCAGAACAGACAAGTTTGTGGAAACCAATTTTTTTAAAATATTGGCCTATTATTTGCTGAACGCAGTCAGTTTTTTATTCATCTTTTTCATCATTCAGTCCTTTTTAAATAACATAACACAGCATGTACCTACCCTCATTAAAACTGAGAGATACTACAGTAATTATGCACTTTTTATTAAGCATAAATATGAGAAAACCAATATAAATAATTATTATTAAATCTTATTAATAAACCAACCTGGATCTGGTTTTCAGAAGAAGGGGCCCAAGTGGTCCCTATTCTCAAAACAGCTCAAGTGCCTCAAGAAAATTTTCAGGAAGTTTGGGGTCAATTCAATAATGCTTACTGCATGCGATATTACTCATTTGCATACATTATTGCACGTGGTAAATAAAGTCCAATTCATAAAAAAATAAAAAAATAATGATTATGTGGTATTTACCAGGAAAGCAAAATGTGACGGTAAATATTGGTTTAAAAACTCCAGTCCAATTCACAAACTGACCGGAGAGTAAAGAAGCATGCAATATTTACCACCAGAGTTTTGCTGGCAGTATCACATGCAGTATTTGTCAAAAAACAGCATGGGGGTTAAGGTGACCCCCATGCTGTTATTTGACTAATAGCTGGTTGCTAAGGAACGGGCCAGGAAGCGTCCTTAACAACGGATGTCTCATCTGTTGTCAGTGGGTTCCCCGCTGACAGCTGAATGTAAAAAAAGCCATCAATTTAACCACTTCAATACCATGCACTTAGAACACTTCCCTACCAGGCCAATTTTCAGCCTTCAGTGCTGTTGCGCTTTGAATGACAATTGTGCGGTCGTGTGATGTTGTACCCAAGCAAACGTTTTATCATTTTGTTCCCACAAACAGAGCTTTCTTTTGGTGGTATTTGATCACCCCTGCAGTTTTTATTTTTTGCGCTACAAATAAAAAAAGACCGAAAATTTTGAAGAAATAAAAATTTTCTTGGTTTCTGTCACAAAACTTTGTAAATAAGTACATTTTCTCCATCACTGATGGGCACTGATAAGGCAGTACTGACTGGCACTGATAAGGCAGTACTGACTGGCACTGATGAGGCGGCACTGATGAGGTGGCACTGATGAGAAGGCACATATATGCAGCACTGATGGGCACTGATAGGCGGCACTGATAAGCAGCACTGACGGGCACTGATAGGTGGCACTAATATGCAGCACTGATGGGCACTGATATGCAGCACTGACGGGCACTGATAAGCGACACTGATGGGCACTCATAGACTGCACTGATGTGCACTGATAGGTGGCACTGGGCACTAATAGGTGGCACTGGTGGGCACTGATTGGTGGCACTGGTAGGTGGCACTGGTGGGCACTGATAGGGGGCACTGGTGGGCAGCAGATGTCAGATGCACTAATAGGGGCCCATTCACTGGTGGTCTAGGGTGGCATCTGGAGTTGGCACTGAGTGCCATCCATGTTGGGCACTGTTCCCCTTACCTGGTGGTCTAGGGTGGGCTCCCTAGTGGTCTAGGATTGGCTCCCTGGTTGTCAGGTTCGGCTCCCTGCTGGTCCTTGGGCAGACTCCCTGGTGGTCTAGGGTTGCAAGCCTAGGGAGGGCTGCACTGATAAGCAATCAGCACAGACCCCCCCGTCAGAAGAGCAGCTGATCGGCTCTCCACTACTTGCGTCTGCAAATGCGAGTAGTGGAAAAGCCGATCAATGGCTTTTCCTGTTTACACTGTGACCAGCCATGATTGGTCACGACAGATAACATGGTAAAGAGCTTCCAATGGAAGCTTTTTACCAAGATCGGTAATGTGGTGGGTCAGACTGACCCACCACACCACCGATTGCCACGATGTGTGCCCCCACGGGTGCGCGCCAGCATGTTATCCTGCTGGACGTCATATTCTGCATACGGCGTAGGGAAGTGGTTAAAATGATGAAAAAAACAGTGTGGGGTACATAACAACCCGTTTGGGTCTGGTATGGATTTTAAGGGAAACCCCACGCCAAATTAAAAAAAATGGCATGGGGTTTACCCCAAAATTCATACCAGACCCTTATCCGAGCATGCAGCCTGGCAGGTCTGGAAAGGGGAGGATGAGCGAGTGGCCCCCTCCTGAACCACACCAGGCCACATGCCCTCAACATGGGGTAGTGGGTGCTTTGGGGCAAATCCCACCCCCCCATGTGCATGAGTATGGGGTACATAGTACGCCTACCCATTCACCAAAAAACTGTCACAATAAGTAATAAAAACAAGCACACAGTTTTTGGCAATTCCTTTATTAGTGAATGGTTAGGGGCACTATGTACTCCATACTCATTCACATGGGGGGGCGGGATCTGGGATCTTGTTAAAGGGGGCTTCCAGATTCAGATAAGCCCCCACACAAGGACCCCATAACCAACAGCCATCAACATGGTGCTTTGGGGTGGGGGGCAGAGCCCCCTCTACCCCAGAGCACCCACCCCCCATGTTGAGGGCATGTGTCCTGGCCTGGTTCAGGAGGGGGGCACTCGCCCCCCCCCCCCCCCCCTCCTGACCTGCCAGGCTGCATACTCAGATAAGGGTCTGGTATGGATTTTGGGGGTGGGGCCCACACTGTTTTTTTTTTTCATCATTTTTAATTGTCTGTCTTTTTTTTATATTTTTACAGCAGGAACACGCTGACAGTGGATGAGTCATCTGTTGTTGAGGATGAAGCAACCAGCTTCCTGGCTTGCTTCTTAGCAACCAGCTCAATGCAGTAAATTACTGCAAAATTGAACAAACACCGCATTTGGTATTTAACGTAAAATTCTTAATGAATTGAACACTTGCACAATTGTTACCACATGCAGTATTTTATCTCATTTTATGAGCCTTTATTTAACTCTTAGTGAATTGACCCCTTTGTTAGATTTCAGTTTCACAATTGTACTGTATTCTTCATATAGCACCTATTTACTAAAGGATATGTGACCAAATAGTAATTTATTATGGTTTCAACTATGCACCCGTGATAAGCATAAGCTGAAGTATATATACAGGCATTATAGATCAAAAGTTATAATCCACTGTTTGCTTGTCACAATCATTTCATTGCTTAGCTTGGGATTGCTTAAGCTGGTGACAAGATGTTCTTTTTCATCGGCAGGTTAAATGTTAGCACACATTATTAACCTCTTTTGCTGCCTGAGACGTTTTTGTGTATTTTGCACGCATGTTTACAAATAATTTTAGCCCTTAAGATTACATAAAACCCTCAAATATGATATATTTTCTGAAAGCAGATATCTTAGAGAATGACATTCTAGTAGTTGCATATTTTTTATATTACACAATATTAGGGCAATGGTTTAAGAAACACAAAATTGTAGTTTCACAAAATACATTAAAGTTTACTTTAGGGCACACAGACACAATATACATTTCCAAATTTTGAGCAAAATATAAAGGATGAGGTTGTGTCGAGTAAATAGATACCCAACATGTCCAACCTTAAAATTGCGTGCTCCCATGAAATGGCACCAAACTTTGGTACCCTATATTTTTTTATAGTCAAGGTTTTAAAAGCCTCTATAAGTCATCAGTTTGGAGGTACCCAGGAGCTGTGGTGCTAGAATTATTGCTCTCACTTAAGCGTGCGTGGCAATATGTAACATATGTAGGGAAATCTACTTTTTTATGTAAAGGCCCCCTGATGCATGCATTTACATTCTTAGTTGTGTGTATGTGAGGGAGGGTGGCCTAAAACATACTTTGGGGGGATTTTAAGGGTCTGGGGGTATTTTTTTACAAGTTAAAAAGAAAAAGTCGCCTATGTGATGAATTCTGGTGACAGGTTTATTCTTTTTAATGAGACACCGGGGGTCTGAAAGCTCCCTGATGTCTCACCTGTTCTCCAATGAGGCTGATGGAATGCAGATCTCATTCCATCATCTTCTGCCGCAGTCATACAGGCTGGGAAAAGTGAAAGGGGGACCTGAAAGTGACATTTTACACATCACTTCTGGGTCAGCAAGAAGAAGGGGAGTTGAGCAGATGAATGTTCACTCTGCACCCTTCCCTCTACCAAGCGGGACCCATTGTGCCGGTCCCAGGTGTGCCGATGGATGCTTAGGACCCGGGATACATGGTGGGGACATGCGAAGGGGACAGCCATTACTGGAGTGTATGGAAGAGATTGCTTCCATCTGACAGCCAGCAGTTAGCTTGTGAGATATACACACAATCCGGTTGACTGCAGCCACCAGGAGTGTGTGTAAGACCTCCTGCTGCTACTAACGTAATTTCTACACTGGTGGCAGTGAAAGGGTTGAGGAAATTTTCACTTTTGTAAACAAAATGATAGCAAATAAAAAAAATAACACAGTAGCATAATAATAACAGTTATTAAATTTTGTCTTTTCTTTTCAATCTGCAGTGATGTAATCTTCTGTAAATTTCAATGCAATGTGGCAACATGGAGGCATTCTGTACACAGTTGGTGTACAGATCATCTCCAAAAGTCATTTGCTACTTGTGTATTTGGCTCACTGATTTTCTCAGAAATCTGGATTAAGGTAAAAGACAGATTTTAGACACCCCTGCAATAGAAATGTAAGTTTTGGGGAGGTATTGCCTAAGGGTTAGTCACTTCTAAAGGGATGTAAACCCAGCAGCTGATCAATAATACCCAGACCCTCCCATTCAGAACTAGTATGTGATCAGTCTGGTGAAACAAAGAGCTGTTTCTTTACAGTAAAAAAAAGTAGGACTCTGCTACAAAGTTTGTTAAAATCCCTGCAATGCATATTGATACATTACTCTTTATTTCCTTTATCATAAGACACAACTGTTGCAATTTTTGGATGTTCAACACACATGCATCTGAACCCACATACATCTATGTGAGCATACAAGCTAGTAAGCAAGTGTACCAAAACAATTTCTCCCCACCTTTGTCCATTTGCTTCAGTAAACCAGGCCAAATGTGTTTAACTTTTGAAAACTTGAAAATGGAGTTTCCTATTTTTATTCAGCTTTTTTACTGAAAATCTCTCCACTGGATTGCAGTAGAAATAAACAGATCACAATAACCACACTGTTTACCTCATAAGGAAAGTGGTTTATTTATAAAGATTGACATACAGAAGAAAGCATGCCCAGTTTTACATTTACTCTCTTTAAAGCTCTTCTTATTTATGGGATATGTGACGGAGTAAGACATGAGACTATCTTTTATTTTATGAAGGCTTTAATGTGTAACACCCAACCAAAACGTGAAAGCAGAGAAATTACTATGGCCACTGGTGACAGCAATCTAATTGTTCACAAAGTATCATCACATTGGTCAGTTCCTTTTGGCAACAAAATCAGCAATTATATTATATAAAAAAAAACACTTACTATGTATGTTGCCCAAACATTTCATATTCCTGATATTTGTCTGTTGTACTATGTGCTTGAAAAAGCATCCTGTTCTCTTTGCATTGCTTCCTTTGTGTGAAATACCTAATGATCCTGCCAGTTCCCCTGTTTTTTTCTATTTCAAACACCAGTGTACACATCTATTCCTGTGTGGCCAGTTTTCTTCTTTGCATTCTACTTGGGAGTACAGCCTGCCTGTAATCCAATGGACTGACGTGCTCCCCAGCACAGCTCTTAACTGGGATAATTAGTGTACTTTGTCTGCCTCCTACTGAAATGCCCCCCTCTAGTCTCTACCCCAATCTCTCTAAGCCCCTTGTGCACCTGAGAGGTCATGTGATCACTTATATAAGAAAGAAAAAACTATTTATAATACTATGGAGTACTGGCGTATGAAAAATCAGAGTAATGAGAAACAGTGGATAGTGTAACAAGCCTGACTGTTAATTCTCCTACCTTATTCTTTCTTGCTTTCACTGAATTTTGCCAAGAAATATCTTGTTGTGCCTGTTGAAAAAGATTAATTTCCTTCCCGTTCTTCTGAAGTGAGAGGAAAATTCCCCATTGGAAACTTTCTTTGTCTGGCAAAAATAACCTGATGAGTTTCTAGCTTCACTCTAACCTAAATATTATGTTACCCCAACATTTCATATTCCTGATATGTGTCTGTTGTACCATGTAGCTGTGCTAAAAAATATTCTATATGAAATACCTGGTGATCCTGATCCTGCCTGTCCCCCTGCTTTCCTATTTCACACTGACAATGCTAGGTATGAGAGCATATCTATCTCAGCATAGTCAGTTTTCATGCTATGCTGGAAAAACTGTCTGCCAGTCCTCCAATGGCCAGACTTGTGTTGACATGTACCCCCTGCACAGCGATTCACTGGGAAGATCAGTGTAATGCTGTTTCTCCACCCCTACCTCTCCTAGCCTCTTAGACAGTCACTTAAAAATTGAAAAAAAAGGTATTTAGAATGTGTGTGTATATATACTATTTTATTATATCTTTTCAAGTGACAACACTGAAGAAATTACACTTTGCTACAATGTAAAGTAGTGAGTGTACAGCTTATATAACAGTGTAAATTTTCTGTCCCCTCAAAATAACTCAACACACAGCCATTAATATCTAAACCGCTGGCAAGAAAAGTGAGTACATCCCTAAATGAAAATGCCCAAATTGGGCTCAAAGTGTCAATATTTTGTGTGACCGCCATTATTTGCCAGCACTGCCTTAACCCTCTCGGGCATGGAGTTCACCAGAGCTTCACAGGTTGCCACTGGAGTCCTCTTCCACTCCTCCATGATGACATCATGGAGCTAGTGAATGTTAGAGACCTTGCCTTCCTCCACCTTCAGTTTAAGGAAGCACAAGATGCTCAATAGGGTTTAGGTCTGGAGACATGCTTGGCCAATCCATCACCTTTACCCTCAGCTTCTTAGCAGGGCAGTGGTCGTCTTGGAGGTGTGTTTGGATTGTTATCATGTTAAAATACTGCCCTGCGGCCCAGTCTCCGAAGGGAAGGAATCATGCTCTGCTTCAGTATGTCACAGTACATGTTGGTATTTATGGTTTCCTCAGTGAACTGTAGCTCCCCAGTGCCAGCAGCACTCATGCAGCCCCAGACCATGACGCCACCTTCATTCTTGACTGTAGGCAAGACACACTTGTCTTTGTACTCCTCACCTGGTTGCCACCACACACACTTGACACCATCTGAACCAAATACGTTTATCTTGGTCTCATCAGACCACAGGACATGGTTCCAGTAATCCATGTCCTTAGTCTGCTTATCTTCAGCAAACTGTTTGCAGGCTTTCTTGTGCATGATCTTTAAAAAAAACTTCCTTCTGGAACGACAGCCATGCAGACCAACTTAATGCCGTGTGCAGTGTATGGTCTGAGCACTGACAGGCTGACACCCACCCTTTCAACCTCTGCAGCAATGCTGGCAGCACTCATACATCCAAAAGACAGCCTCTGGATATAATGCTGAGCACGTGCACTCAACTTCTTTGGTCGACCATGGCGAGGCCTGTTCTGAGTGAAACCTGTCCTGTTAAACCGGTGTATGGTCTTTGCCACCGTGCTGCAGCTCAGTTTCAGGGTCTTGGCAATCTTCTTATAGCCTAAGCCATCTTTATATAGAGCAACAATCCTTTTTTTCAGATCCTCAGATGCCATGAGTTGCCATGTTGAACTTCCAGTGACCACTATAAGACAGTGAGAGCGATAACACCAAATTTAACACACCTGCTCCCCATTCACACTTAAGACCTTGTAGCACTAACAAGTCACATGACATTGGGGAGGGAAAATGTCTAATTTGGCCCAATTTGGACATTTTTACCTAGTTTTGTTGCCAGCGGTTTAGACATTAATGGCTGTGTGTTGAGCTATTTTGAGGGGACAGCAAATGTACACTGTTATACAAGCTGTACTCTCACTAATTTACACTGTAGCAAAGTGTAATTTCTTCAGTGTTGTCACATAAAAATATATAATAAAATGTTTACAAAAATGTGATGGGTATACTCATTTTTGTGAGATACTGTATATATATATATATATATATATATATATATATATATATATATATATACAAACACACACAAATGTTTTGCCTTGCATTTCTATTTTAAACTGAATTGGTTGTTTTACAAGGTAAGGGTGCACATACAGTTTAAATTACAAAAGAGTTTTTACTAATATTTGTGTAACTGAAAAATTGTTTTTCTCTCATATTACAGTATGTCCCAGTGAATGCATCTGAGATTTAGGCCTCATGCACACAGATGCCTTGCAGCTCCTGTGTGCTGAGGTGTATAATCCCCAGTACTTTTTTGGCACCCAGGGAGCTGCACATGCCATGTACAGCTACCAACACAAGTGAATAGAGTTCACCGATGTGCTCAGATAAATGGCAATGTTTTCTGCATTGGCATTTACTCACACACGGGCGTACCGCACTTCTCCCAGAACACACCACTTACAGCAAATTACAACCAAGTCGTATTTCATTCTGTTTCAATCAGTTTCTAACAGCGTTAAAATATCTGCTGTTTTCATTACAGGGCTGGCAGACTGCCAATATTGAGATTATAAAAAAACACAGTAATTTCATTGTGAAATTTGAAAATTAACATTTACATAATGCTTAAAGGATCAGATGTGAATGAGAGTTTATTTTGAAGTGTTTTTACTGTTTTTTTTTTCTGAAAACTTTAGTGTGCATTATCTGGGCACATCTTGTTGTGGTTATTCGTAAGCACAACAATCTATAGCAGCCATTGTCAACCAGGGTTCCTCCAAAAGATGCCAGGGGTTAACTTGAGCTGTGGATGATTTACCTCTCATCGGATGGTGCATGCATGATTACGGATCCAACCCCACTTGGTAGGATTTTTTAATCTATAAGGCTGGCATGCCGATTACCACTGTAAAGTGGGCCATTTTACCTACTGACTACCAATGCAAGAGGCTTTCTTCCCACTAACACTCAATAAATGTATTTTAGCAGGGGTTTCCTGAGACCTAAAAAATATTTTAATTGCTCCTATAGGGTAAAATGGTAGAGAAAGCTGCTTTATAGTATGACTATATTAACCTGACATTGCCTGAGAAGATGGATGAAATACTGCAGTTAGCAGAATGAGAAAATCTTTGCTGAATAAGGCGAATGCTAAAATTGTATGCAAAAAAAGTTGTTTACTTTTACCATGTAATGGCTCTTAAAAGCCTTTGGATCTTTACATTACGAGACAAGCTGTATATTCTATAACGATGTCATGGGTTGCAGCTCCTCAGGAGTAGCAAACTGAAAACAGCAATAAAATATAAATGTAGATCCACATTCCTCTTCTCTTCCTACCTATTCATTCTTACTCTTACCGTTCTTTTCCTTGTTCTTCTTTCTTTTCTCTCATTTTTTCTAACTTTATGGTACAACCTATATGTTATTTATGGCAAGTTTAGTTTATTAATGTTTTTTCAATTTCTGTTGGCCTTTGATATTGAGACTGTGTCAACTAATCTTCTATGGTTTCTTCTTTAGAGCAATCTTCCTCCAGGCCCACGTCACTGTTTGTTTGTACTTGCATTGATTCTGTTTATTACAATTTAGGTTATGTAAGTAGATTTGTATTGTCTGAATATCTTTTTTTTTTCAAATATTAATGTTTATTGACATCCAACAAGGGCGTAACATTACATTAAATGTCAAGCGATTCATCGTTCATAAACATAAGAATTCCCCATACAGACTACAGGAGAGAAAATAAACCGAACAGCAAGACTTTACATAATCATGCAATAACATTGATAAAGGCAGAGATGGGCAATAACATACTGTTAGCTTAGCCCTGGGCCCCTCTCTCTAATCTGGGGAGCCCCTGGCTACCACCCCAGAGACTCTGCCTAACAGAGGATGTACGGCCCCTGTCCCTTTCTCTTTTCCATTGAATAGGAGATACAAAAAAGGTAAGGAAAACAAGAAAGAAAAGAAGAGAAAAAGGTGGGGGGGGGAGAGAGGGGGAAGTATGCGAGGCAGTGATGGTGTCCGGTAAAGTGGTCCAGAGGCCCATCGATTTACCAGGTATTGTAACTCTCAGGAGGGTGCGGAACTCAGTAGATTTTTGCCCTCCTCAGACAAGGTGAACGCATTCCACAACCCCCAAGTCTTAGCATATTGTTCACGTTTGTGCTGAGAGGTCAGAATCAGATCCTCCATCCTTTTTATCTGCTCCACTTTGTTAAACCAGCAGGCTATGGATGGCGGGTCCTGTCTTTTACAAAAGAGGGGGATACAAGATTTGGCCGCGTTTAGCAGGTGTCGTAGTATGGATCTACTGTATCTTTTGGACAAGATCTGTGAAACATGAAGAAGGAAAAAGGTAGGGAACTTGATAATCTGTAAATTTCTGTACTACAGAATGTATCGTCGACCAATAGGTTGTTAGATGGGGCATGACTAAAAGATGTGTAATAGGGTGCCTCTGTGCTTTTGACAATGCCAACAACGGTCTGAGACTGTAGGAAAGCAAGAGTTTAGTCTAACAGGGGTATAGTACCACCTGGTCAGTAGCTTAAAGTTTGTCTCCTGAATCTTCGTACATAGGGACGATTTCAAAGAGAAGCGGATGATGTTTTGGACTTGAGTTGTTGTAAGGGTACAGTCGAGGTCCGACTCCCACTTAGTCAGACATGGTAAGTGTGGTTGCTCTGCTGGTGTGTTTAGCATGGTGTAGGATTTGGATAGGACTTGTGGTAGTTTGCCAGAGTCTGAACAGTATTCTTCGAACGTCATTAAGGGGCGATGGAACCTCATCGGATTGATTAAGGAGTGTAAGAAGTGGTGTAGTCTAAGTGCAAGCCAGAACGGTAGGTGGTATGGTTCTTCATTGTCCATCAATGAGGTGATATCGGGCCAGTGTCCGCCCTGGAGGAAGTCTGCAGCTCTGTCGAGGCCAACCTCCTGTAAGTGTTGATAATCTCTTGTGGAGAGGCCCGGGGGGAAGAGTGGGTTGCCCAAAATGGGGTAGAGTGGAGAGTCTGATGTCGTCAGCGATGTTTTCCTGAGCAACTAAGGCAGAGCGTGGTACCTATCAACGGATGGGCCTTCAAAGCGGGAGGTAAGGAATCGTAGCACCAAAGTGCTCCTTTCAAAGGTATATGTGTCTGTTTCTGCTTCAATTGTCTGAAATATAAATGTAGAGACAGAAGATAAAGATTATTAGAATGTAATATTAGTATGGTTTCCTGTGCCTAAACTGTAGACTGTTCTCTTTTTTATTAATCCTTAAAGTAATCTTTGATTTGACCATTAAAGGTCTGATTGCCATCCTCCCCAGGTGCACATAGTCAATTTATCTTTACTCTCTTAGCCTACCAGGAGGAAGGATGACAGTTAAATAAAGATATTGGTTATCCATTTGCATCGTAAAAACACAGATTAACTTTAAATATTGATGGACTAGAAAGAATGAAACATATTTCCAATTAAAACAGAAATAACCAGTGGGGAATAAAAGGAAAAGGGGCAAAAGGGTTTCAACTCCCCTTTTCCTCAAGGGATAGTGGCAGTGGGGGTTTCTAGCTCCCCTTAGGCAGAAAAATGCGGGAATATCCCCTATTGGCTCCTGCCAGCTGAGAAAGGTCAGGTGACTCTGTAGCCAGGCAGATTCAAGTTTTGGCGGTTAAAAATTCAAATAAAAAGGGGAGTCCGGTCCCCAGCTGTCAGTCGCCCCAGTAGATTAAGCTGTGGTGTTCTAGGAGCTTGTCTCCATTGGACAAACAGCTCTACTGTGGCTGAAGAGGTTGTCGCTGCTCAGAAGACTCATTGAGAGAGCCAGAGAAGAAGCAGGGGAAGAATTGGATTAGAAGCTATCCTGACCTACCTAGAGCGTCCGGTCAAGCCCCTGTGGAGAGCTCCAGGATCCCCACCAGCGCCGCTGCATCCAGCACTGAATCTGGCCAGCTCATCACAGCAGCTTTGGGGCATGTCAGAGAGGAAGATAGAGAGGACACCTGCACCACCATGGAAGTAGAGGAAGAGGAGGGTCCAACGGCAGCGGAAGATCCAGCCAGTCAAGTGATGCAGCATGTCACTCCCTGCCAGGTGGGGGGCAGGCAAAGAGGCGACGCGGCAGCAGGCACTGTTTCTTCCCCCTTTACCGCCCTGCACTGTCTCTGCTAGAAGCACGGGGGCCCTCCCACAACGCAGGGAAAGCACAACTGGGAGAAGGGAGGTGGAATACCACGCCAGAAGACAGAGACCAGCTAGAGGGGCTCCGCCTGTGTCATCAGGGGTGCCTGAAGATTCAGCGGAAGAAGCGGTTCCTAAAAGATCCCTCCTGCAGACAGCTCAGAACGAAGTACAGCGTAGCTCAGGAAGTCCAATCGCAGTGATCTGTTCATCATCAATTTCAAGCCCAGATGTGCCAGCTGTGATCTCAGCACCTGGGGAGTTTGCACCACAATTAATCAAACTTTTTTCCTCAGTTTTAGTTAGGACAGTTAAAGATTTACAGTTGTTAAAAGAGAACAGTAATTCCTCCAATGCTTTACCGGTTTTACAGTTGTCAAGTACTTCTGCTTTAGCTAGTGGTTCTGTGACTGAGTTGAGTGGGGCTGAGGTTTGGGCACTGTCTAGTGGCAGTATTTCAAACTGTCAGTCCTCTTCAGTGATTTCAGCACAGGCAGCTCAGGCAGAAGAATGTCCCAAAAATAGTAATGTTCCTGACTCATGTAGAAAGGAAGTTTCACCCTGTTTTTTATTTTTTTTTTTTTTTTTATTTCAAAGTTTTTTATTGAATACAAAACTAACAGTTTCATACATGACCAGTGTACAAAGCTTTTTTT
>BLSH010011801.1:189373-202975 GCA_018402905.1 Glandirana rugosa
GGTAGTCTCATGGGCTCATGGACGGCGACAGGTACTCGGGTACTCTGATGGAAAGGTGACAGGTACTCGGGTACTCTGATGGACAGGTGACAGGTACTCGGGTACTTTGATGGACAGGTGACAGGTACTTTGATGGGGTGGTGACAGGTACTCTGATGGACTGTGACAGGTACTCTGATGGGGTGGTGACAGGTCCTCTGTATTGGGGGGGGGTGATCAGTGTGCTTGGTGTACACAGTAGGCGGTAACGAGCTGTTACCGCAATCTCCCTGTCACACACGATCGGTGTGTGACAGGGAGAACCGCGGTAACAGCTCGTTACCGCGGTTTGTTTACATCACATGACCGGCTGTTATTGACACAGCCGGTCACGTGGTAAAGAGCCAAATCTATTGGCTCTTTACACGGATCGGAGCTGGACTTTGTCCGAGGGACAAGCCTCAGCTCCGATCGCCGCGCTTTT
The DNA here is from genome assembly GCA_018402905.1 of Glandirana rugosa. Lineage (NCBI taxonomy): Eukaryota > Metazoa > Chordata > Amphibia > Anura > Ranidae > Glandirana > Glandirana rugosa. Next base: position 189,837 of record BLSH010011801.1, read on the forward strand.
TACCCCGATCTGGGGGGGACACAACCCCCCGGCAGACGAGCGATCCACGATCGCCGCTGTGCGGGCCTCCCGGATCGACGGCCAGTCTCTGCCGACGTCATTTTACTATACGTCGGTAGGGAACTGGTTAATGACCCCCCCTTTTCAGAACTTTAGGATTTCCCCATTGGGAATCGTTCACAAGAAACAAAAAGACACATTTAGACTGATACACCACTTATCCTTTCCAAAAGGTGAGTCATTAAATGACCAGATTTTGGAAGATGTTGCTCAGTATCTTATGCTTCTTTTGAAGATGCCCTTTATTGTTAAGGAAGTTAGCTAAAGGGGCCCTAATGGCTAAAGCGGATATTAAAACAGCATTTAGATGACTGCCAATTGATCCAGCAAACTCGTTAGGTTTTTGTTTTAATAAAAAATTATATTTTGATAAATGCCTTCCCATGGGTTGTTCCCTATCTTTTTATTATTTTGAGGCATTTGCCTCATTCTTAGAATGGGTTGTCGCTCAGGTAAGTGGAATTGATTTTATTTTACATTATCTAGATGACTTTCTTTTCATGGGCCCAGCTGATGCTGACAGATGCAGGACTCTTTTGTCTGCGTTCTTTTACATTTGCAATACTTTTGGGGTTCCTTTAGCACAGGATAAAACGGTCTATCCATCTATGTGTCTTGAACTTTTAGGCATTTCAATTGACACGGTGCTAATGGAATTCAGGTTGCCTATGGAATTTTTTTTTTAAATGAATATGTTACATAACAGTTTTAATAACAAAAAAGAAGGTGACACGAAAAGACGTTCAATCTCTACTGGGTCAGTTGGCCTTTGCAACCCGAATAATGCCTGTGGGAAGATTTTTTCCTGGGGGCTTTATTTAGCAATTGCTGGCCTAAAGTCCCCATCAGCAAATGTAAGGATGACACACGAGATACGCAAGGACTCAGCTGGATCAAAGGGCTTTGCAGCCATTTGGTCAACACACTGGTGTGCTGAGCCTTGGGTAGTTTCTTGGAAGTTTAAAGTTTATTTAACCTCCCTGTCGGTATGATTACATCAGATTTTTGCGTCTCAAAGCGGTACATTTTTTTGCATCGAAATTTGGCGTTTTATATTGTAGGCCTGTAATTCTTAGGAATAACTCACTTAAGACAAGAGTCTAGTAGACATCCCGGGTATGATAAAGTTTGAAATAACGAAATCATAAATTATAATATATATGAAAAAATATAAATAATATAATAACTATAAATAATCAAAAATAATAATATAATAATAATAAAATGTATTCAATAATGTAATCTAGTCCAAAACACTGAAATTTGCAGAGTTGAAGAATTGTCACTGTCGTCACTTTCAGTGTCTGATGATAAATTTCCCCACAAATCAGTATTGCTCAATTCTGCAAATGATTCTTATTTACTATCGCTGTTTTCTAGCTGGTCAAAAAACGCTTTTGACGTAAAGGGACGCTTTTTCCTGCCATGGGCATTCTCAAGTTTCCAAGCAGAAAGAATGGCATATATAATATAAAAGTGCATGCAGGGCACTGGACAAAGCACTAGGGACAAATGAGATGTGAAATTATTTGATACAGTAATGTAATCTTACAGATTACAGTGTACTGTATGTTTACTATGTGTTTCACTTTTTGAATTTCCCTCCCAGCTCTGCCCCCGTGCGACGCGACGCTCGCAGGGAACAGAGCCCGGCATCATACAGGCATGGGGCAGAGGACACAGCCCGCAGACACAGTGGGGGGACATCGCTGGATCCAGGGGACAAGGTAAGTAACCCAGCCACACTCGGGAATACCGTCAAGCAGGTTAAGGAACATCATTCTACTGGAATTATTTCCTATAGTAGTTGCAGTGGAACTCTGGGGTGATAGTTTCAAGAACAGACGAATCTTGGTTAGTATGGATAACAAAGGCGTAATGTATGCGTTGAATTGTTTAACGTCAAAGTCTCCCCCAGTCATTGTTCTGCTAAGGTATTTAGTTGTTAAGTGTTTAACTTTAAATATTTGGATAAAGGCAAGGTACATTCCTGGAAGAACAAATGACTTGGCGGATGCTAAGTCTCGATTTCAGATGGAACATTTCACATCACTGCTACCAAACCTGGACCAGGTGGGTTTCAATTGCCCAAAGCACTTGTGGAGTTTGATTTAGACCAAGTTTTATTGAATGTTAAAAATTCTATTGCCATGGCGGGATACCAGTTAGCCTGGTGGTTGTGGAGCTCATTTTTACAACAGTATGGTGTGGAAGCCACAGTGGTATCAGAAGGTTTAGTTTTACTATTTTTGAATGATTTATCCAAAAAGAACTACTCTTGGTCACATGTTAATAAAGTCTTATCGGGCATTTCTTTCTTTTTTAAAATTGAATAATTGTCCTTCTCTGTTTAGCTTTATGATGGTTAACCACTTCCCGACCGCCGTATGCAGAATGACGGCTGGGAAGTGGTTCAGTTATCCTGACTGGGCGTCATATGACGTCCTCAGGAAAACATGCCGGCGCGCGCCCGGGGAGGCACACATCTTGGCAATCAGTGGTGTGGGAGGTCAGTCTGACCCCCAGCATTACCGATCTCAGTAAAGCTCTTCCATCTGAAGCACATTACCATGTGATCAGCCGCCCGTGACCAATCAGGGCTGGTCACAGTGTAACACAGGAAAGCCGTTTATCAGCTTTTCCTGTACTCGGGTCTGCAGGAGAGCCAATCGGCTGCTCTCCTGACAGGAGGGGTTTGTGCTGATGGTTTATCAGCACAGCCCCCCAGGATCCCCACACTAGACCACCAGGGAGCCTGCCCAGGGACCACCAGCAATGTGCCCATGTGCCCACTCAGGACCACCAGGGAGCTGACCAGGGACCACCAGGGAGCCGATCTGGACCACCAGGGAGACCAACCTAGACCACCAGGTAAGGGGCACAGTGGGAATGGACCCTTATCAGTGCATCTGCCCACCAGTGCCCCTATCAGTGAGTACCAGGGCCCCTATCAGTGCGTACCAGTGCCACATATCAGTGCACACCAGTGCCACCCACCAGTGCCCAGTGCCACATATGAGTGTCAACCAGTGCCGTCTATGAGTGCCCATCAGTGCCGCATATCAGTGTCCGTCAGTGCTGCATATCAGTGCCCATCAGTGCTGCATATCAGTGCGACATATCAGTGTCCATCAGTGCTGCTTATCAGGGCTGCCTAACAGTGCTCATCATTGCTGCATATAAAAGCCTCATCATCAGCGCCACCTCATCAGTGCCACCTCATCAGTGCCAATCAGTACTGCCTCATCAGTGCCCATCAGTGTAGACTCATCAGTGCCCATCAGTGATGGAGAAAATTTACTTAATTATAAAGTTTTGTGAGAGAAACAGAGAATTTTTTTTTTTCAAAATTTTCTGTCTTTTTTTATTTGTAGCGCAAAAAATAAAGACCGCAGGGGTGATCAAATACCACCAAAAGAAAGCTCTATTTGTGGGAACAAAATGATAAAAATTTTGTTTGGATACAGCATCGCACGAGCGCGCAATTGTTATTTAACGCGCAACAGCACTGAAAGCTGAAAATTGGTCTGGTAGGAAAGTGTTATAAGTGCATAGTATTGAAGTGGTTAAGCAAGCGCTCAAAGGATACAAAAAGAAAAACAAAGTGGAGGACTTTAGAGTTCCAATATCTTTTGATATCCTTAATAAGTTATGTGCGGCTACAGAATCTATCTGTTGGTCTAAATTTGAAGTTATTCAAGATAGCCTTTTTGTTAATCTTTTTTGCTGCGTTAAGGATTTCAGAGTTAGTGACGGTTTCTAGATACAAAACTGGAGGTATTCAAACGGGACTGAGACCCTGTGGCAAAGATCAGTTGTTAATTCATTTAGACAGTTCCCCCCTGACCAAATTTCAGTTCACTAGCGTGCTGAACAAATGCAAAAAAACGTAGGCCTAGATGACATCAGGTTAACAACCCACTCCTATAGAATAGGTGCAGCATCTGAGGCAGCTAGGTTATGTCTGGGGGAGCATGTTTTAAAGAACATTGGAAGGTGGAAGTCGGATAGCTTCTTACTGCATGTTCGTCCTAATTCTTTAATTTGATGATTTACAGGTCCGAAATATATTGTGTGGATTCTGGGCCATTCCTCCGTGCACTGGGCAAGTATCAGAGCAAAGGAGAGAATCTACTCCTCTAGGTCAGTTGAAATTTTTTTGAGTTCATTCCCTGGCTTTTCTTATAGGCACACCAGTGCTTTACAGAAGAAGGTGGTACACCGGGGCTTTACAAAAGAGATGTGGTACATTTAACAGACATAGGTCTGGATATTTTCAACGCAGGTCTCAGCAACTGCGTTGAAAGGGCCATGGTGTGGGGGGTCTAGGTAACAGGTGGTTCCACCTATCTTTTGGGCGATTGCTATTGTTTTATTGATACAGCACGAGCTGTAGTGGCTGGGCTGTTTGACGTGTTATTAAATAAATAAAACACTTATTTATATATTTATTGAAAGACAATAATAAAAGGCCATAATATTGCCAATGAACCACAAAAACCAATGGATACTACTCTGTACTCCTACTCCTGGACCTTTCGGCTGCCTTTGATACTGTCGACCACCCCCTCCTCCTCAAAAAACTTTACTCCCTCGGTCTCCATGACTGCGCTCTTCAGTAGCTCTCATCCTACCTATCCCATCTCACCTTCAGTGTCACTTACAATTCTACCTCCTTCTCTCCTCTTCCTTTCTCTGTCCGGGTCCCCCAAGGTTCTGTTCTTGGACCTCTCTTATTTTCAATATACACCTCTTCCCTGGGCCGGCTGATAGTCTCCCACGGCTTTCAATATCATTTCTACGCTGATACCCAAATTTACCTCTCCAAACCCCAACTCACTCCATCAGTCTCCTTACGTATCACTAACTTATTAACAGACATATCTGCCTGGATGTCACACCACTTCCTCAAACTCAACTTGTCCAAAACTGAACTCATAATATTTCCTCCCCCACGTGCTGTTTCCCCCGACTTCTCTGTCAAGAGCAATGGCACAATCATCCACCCATCTCCACATGTCAGGGTGCCTGGTGTTATCCTGGATTCTGAACTCTCCTTTTGGCCCCACATCCAATCACTTTCTAAGGCTTGCCATCTCAATCTCCGCAACATCTCTAAATAACGTCCTTTCCTAGCTAATGAAACCACAAAGCTCCTGATTCACTCCCTGGTCATCTCTTGCCTCGCCTACTGCAACTCCCTCCTCACTGGCCTACCTTTAAATAGACTCCTCCCCCTTCAGTCCATCATGAATTCCGCTGCCAGACTCATCCACCTTACAAACCAGTCAGCGTCTGCCACCCCTCTCTGCCATTCCCTCCACTGGCTGCCACTCGCCCAACAAATTAAATTAAAAATACTAACAATCAGCTACAAAGCCATCCACAACTCTGCTCCCAGCTACATCACCAGCCTAATCTCAAAATACCAACCAAACCGTCCTCTTCTCTCCTCCCAAGACCTCCTGCTCTCCAGCTCCCTCATCACCTCCTCTCATACTCGCCCCCAAGACTTCTCCCAAGCCCCTCCCATCCTCTGGAACTCCCTACCCCAATCTATCAGACTGTCCCCAAATCTATCCACCTTCAGGCGATCCCTGAAAACTTTCAAGAACACGGGGACCTCAAACTAACTGGGGGGGGAGTTCAAAACTAATCTTAGAAAGTATTATTTTACTGAAAGGATGGTTGATGATTGGAATAAACTACCAGCAGAGGTTGTGAGACAGTCAACAGTAAATGGCTTCAAACATGCTTGGGATAAACATAAATCCATAGTCAGACAACAAGGTTAATGTAAAAAAAATATATATATATAAAAAAAATAAATAAAAAAAAAATAAATAAAAAGGGGCAGACTCGATGGACTACTCAGTCTTTTTCTGCCGTCACTTTTCTATGTTTCTATGTTTCTAACATCTACACTCCTCATTTTTCTCAATCAGCTTACCCCCGCAGTTATTGCCCTTTCGTATCATTTAACCCTCCCTCCTAGATTGTAAGCTCTAACGAGCAGGGCCCTCTGATTCCTCCTGTGTTGAATTGTATTGTAATTGTACTGTCTGCCCTAATATTGTAAAGCACTGCGCAAACTGGCAATGCTATATAAATCCTGTATAATAATAATAATAATAATAATAATAATAAAAAATAAAATAAAACAAGGTGTGCTTGCATTGATATATTTATTCACTGATGCATGCTATCCCATGAAAGGAAAAGGGGGGAAAACGGTTTCAACTCCCCTTTTCCTCATGGGATAGCAGCAGCGGGGGTGTATAGCTCCCCTTAGGCAGAAAAATGTGGGAATAGCCCCTATTGGCTCCTGCCAGCTGAGATAGGTCAGGTTACTCTGTAGCCAGGCAGATTCAAGTTTTGGCGGTTAAAAATTCAAATAAAAAGGGGAGTCCGGTCCCCAGCTGTCAGTCGTCCCAGTAGATTAAGCTGTGTTGTTCCCTCCCTCCCTCCCTGATGTCAGGGCTAATTATTATGTGGCAGTGTCACCTTATTAAAGAGGGACAGTTTTATCTTTCTTTTTTTCAGTTTTTATATATTGAATTTAAACTTTTAAAGTTGTGTTGAATTGATATGTTTTTTTATGGCCGATTCCCATTGCTTTTATTGATACAGCTCGAGCCGTAGTGGCTGGGCTGTTTGACGTGTTATTAAATAAATAAAAAATGTATTTATATATTTATTGAAAGCCAATAATAAAAGGCCACAGCCATAATAATGCCAATAAAACAAGGTGTGCTTGTATTGATTTATTTATTCACTGATGCATGCTATCTAATGAAATGACCCTATAGGTTTACTTAAAAATTGTTCCAAAAGCCTGTTTTCAAATCTTGGATCAGGTACACTAACTGCATCATATTAATTGTAAGGTAACAAGCAATAAAAGTCTGCAATACGCTTATATATGGGATAAATGAATACTGCACTACCTGGTTATGTATAAAAGCAGCTGGCACAACAACAAACAAAGTTGGAAGTGGAAGGGGAACAAAGAGTGCAGCGCTGTATAGAAAATGGTCTTAAGGTGGGATCATATAGGAAGTGAGTATTAAACCAGTGTGCTGTACATAGTATTAATAACAGTACAATAAAAGTCCTCTTTAGAGTTCATATGTAGGTGTGTGGGATATCCAAAATGTACTCAGGATTAAGGTACACTTAAGAGTGGATTGTAAACCAGTGTGATGTACACAGTATTAATAAAAGTACACTAGAAGTCCTCTTAAAGTTCATATGCAGATGTGAAGGATCCCCATATCGAATGTGGGGGGGTTTATAAAGTGATGTGATGTGTTGTCCTGGACTGGATCTCAATTAAAGTGACAGGTGCCTTGGCAATCAAGTGCTTGATATGGTGATAATCCACAGTGGTGAGTGATTGTACTTACCAGAGGCTGGTAAAGTACCAGCAGAATAGATGGCAATCCGGAGGGTCCAGGATAGATGGAGAAAAGGTCACAGTGCAAAGTGCTTAAGTGAGTGTTAAAAAAGTGACAATCCCCACTGTACGTGAGTGTGCTTACCAGAGGTAGGTGGTATGGAAGCAGAGGTATGATAATTCTTTGTGGTATGGATACGGATGGCTCCCTTCTCGGTTTGGAATAGCCTTGGAGTTCGCTTGGAGGGTTCTAATGCCTCTCAGCAGTCCGGTGGTATTACTCAGAGATGTTTTTTGTTGGAACAAGAACAATACACTTATATAGTCTAGGCAATAGCTTCTTCAGATAGGTCTGCTGTTTATGATACTCTTTGGCAACATTGGGGAGTTCATTGATGATCTCGTGAAAAAAGTGTTGACTTATCATATCCTCAACATAGCGCTGTGTGGATGCCCATCCCAGCAGGGATTTCTGAAAGCCATTAAACATGTTAAAGTGTTACTAAACCTAGGGCCCTGCATTCATTATTTATGATCTCCCACAGTACACAGAACATGGAAAAGTAATTATTTTAGTAAATATAAACTGCTAAATACCTTTTTTAATCAGCAATATATCAGTCTTGTGACTTCTATCAGTGCCTGGCCATGCACTGATTAAAGCTTGTGGGAGGATTTTTCATTCTCCTCTAAATGTCCTATGAGACTGCATGACCCCTGACCCTCTGTGTGGACAGTGCTGATTGGCCTTGTGCTGATCACATGCACCCTCCCAAAAAAAAATAGCAATACACACCAAACTGAGCATGTGCAGAGTGCCCCAAGGCTCTGTACTATCAGGAGATATTGGATTGGTAACTGTGAATTAAGGGGAGGAACAGAGAATACAGGATCAAACAGCCGTTTTACACAGTACACATGATTAACCCCTTTAGGTTTCACAGTGTTTATAACAAGCATGCTTTACTGCATATACAGACTGATTTTACTGTTGTGGGTTTAGTAACACTTTAAGTAATAATGGGTACATTTGTGTTCAATCATTTTTTAAGGAAAGTTAAACTTTTTTTGGTACACAGGACAGAAGCCCTGCATGGGCTTGAGGTGATATAAAGAAATGTGCATACTTTTAATGTTCTTTTTTGGGATAAGAGAAAGTTTGTCTTTTTATATAAATTACAAAATAGCACAAAGTGCCTCAAATGGTTACAGACAATGCATACCAAATTGTGAACTAACCAGTATGCCTGCCACACAAAACCAGCAAACAAGGATTGGGTGAACTTAAATGCAAACAGAGAGCACCAAAATCGTTTTTTGCCTGCAGTCTGCACTTAAATAAGGCCCAAAATATTATTCAAGCAAATATTGAGAGAACACAATTCTAAAGCCAAAGCTATTTAAATATAAACTCTTAACACTTAGCAAACTATTTGAACTTGAGAAGTTGGGAAGCCTTCTAATAGGAAAATTAACTAAGCCAAATTGACGTACTGTAAACTATAATGTAAGAGATGGGCTTTAAATGAAACCTGTCTTGAGCAAAACTGGGTCTGCCATTGCTAACCTTATTCTTAAAATGCTAGTTGTTTGGTTCTCTCTTTGATTTCCATTCTTTATTTTATTTTTATTTATTTCAGGTACTTATATAGCGCTGTCAATTTGGGTACGGAAAGTATTCAGACCCCCTTAAATTTTTCACTCTTTGTTATATTGCAGCCATTTGCTAAAACCATTTAAGTTCATTTATTTTCCTCATTAATGTACACACATCACCCCATATTGACAGAAAAACACAGAATTGTTGTCATGTTTGCAGATTTATTAAAAAAGAAAAACTGAAATATCACATGGTCCTAAGTATTCAGACCCTGTGCTGTGACACTCATATATTTAACTCAGGTGCTGTTCTTTTCTTTTGATCATCCTTGAGATGGTTCTACACCTTCATTTGAGTCCAGCTGTGTTTGATTATACTGATTGGACTTGATTAGGAAAGCCACACACCTGTCTATATAAGACCTTACAGCTCACAGTGCATGTCAGAGCAAATGAGAATCATGAGGTCAAAGGAACTGCCTGAAGAGCTCAGAGACAGAACTGTGGCAAGGCACAGATCTGGCCAAGGTTACAAAAAAACCTTCTGCTGCACTTAAGGTTCCTAAGAGCACAGTGGCCTCCATAATCCTTAAATGGAAGAAGTTTGGGACGACCAGAACCCTTCCTAGAGCTGGTCGTCCGGCCAAACTGAGCTATCAGGGGAGAAGAGCCTTGGTGAGAGAGGTAAAGAAGAACCCAAAGATCACTGTGGCTTAGCTCCAGAGATGCAGTCGGGAGATGGGAGAAAGTTGTAGAAAGTCAACCATCACTGCAGCCCTCCACCAGTCAGGGCTTTATGGCAGAGTGGCCCGACGGAAGCCTCTCCACATGAAAGCCTGCATGGAGTTTGCTAAAAAAACACCTGAAGGACTCCAAGATGGTGAGAAATAAGATTTGGCCTTAATTCTATGCGGTATGTGTGGAGAAAACCAGGCACTGCTCATTACCTGTCCAATACATTCCCAACAGTGAAGCATGGTGGTGGCAGTATCATGCTGTGTTTTTCAGCTGCAGGGACAGGACGACTGGTTGCAATTGAGGGAAAGATGAATGCGGCCAAGTACAGGGATATCCTGGACGAAAACCTTCTCCAGAGTGCTCAGGACCTCAGACTGGGCCGAAGGTTTACCTTCCAACAAGACAATGACCCTAAGCACACAGCTAAAATAACGAAGGAGTTGCTTCACAACAACTCCGTGACTGTTCTTGAATGGCCCAGCCAGAGCCCTGACTTAAACCCAATTGAGCATCTCTGGAGAGACCTAAAAATGGCTGTACACCAACGTTTACCATCCAACCTGACAGGACTGGAGAGGATCTGCAAGGAGGAATGGCAGAGGATCCCCAAATCCAGGTGTGAAAAACTTGTTGCATCTTTCCCAAAAAGGCTCATGGCTGTATTGGATCAAAAGGGTGCTTCTACTAAATACTGAGCAAAGGGTCTGAATACTTAGGACCATGTGATAGTTCAGATTTTCTTTTTTAATAAATCTGCAAAAATGTCAACAATTCTGTGTTTTTCTGTCAATATGGGGTGCTGTGTGTACATTAATGAGGGGAAAAATGAACTTAAATGATTTTAGCAAATGGCTGCAATATAACAAAGAGTGAAAAATGTAAGGGGGTCTGAATACTTTCCGTACCCACTGTATATATTGTACATTCACATCAGTCCCTATCCTCAAGGAGCTTACAATCTAAGGTCCCTAACACACACGCAGGTAGAGTCGTGGTTGGGATTCAAACCAGCGACCCTTTTGCTGCCAGGCAAAAGTGCTATCCACTACACCACTGTGCCAGCCATATTTTCTGCATCATTGTACTAGAACAAGTATACATATTAGAAGAGTCACAGAAAATACTGCATATTTTTTCTGGCTCAATGAGTCAAAGTATTGATAACCAGGAGAGGTCACCATTAGCAGCCTCCACGTGTTTAAAGGAAAAATTGCCCCCAATGACTTCAGCTCATTATCATATAAAAAAAATATGCCCTAAGTCTTTTTAAATGTATCTAAATACCTAATTATGTAATTATCTTTGCATCGCTGGTGTAAGAACTGCTGTCCACTGCTGTTGTAAATATTTCACATGTGTATGACTCCAAAAACCATGGGACCTCATACATAGTACATGTTTTTTTTACAAATACAAATATTTTAATACACTTTCTAGTATGCTCTTAACCACTTTCCTTCATTTCCATTTTACTGAATCTGGGACTGTGGGTGGGATGATGCTGCACTAACACTTTAATGGGAAGAAGCTGCACTAACATGTCAGGCAGGTATACAGGGATGATTGACATCCCTGTTCACTTCCTGCCTACAACAGTTTAGCTGGGGGGGGGGCATGGCAGCTGTGATCTGACTTTGGGAACACAGGAATGCCATGCATGGGCACTACATTCTGTAGCTTCAAAGTAGGAGCGAAAGATGCAAACTGATCATGCTAGGATGGATGCCTAGTGTGGTCACTTAGAATTGGGAGGGAGTTTACCAGGATCACCAGGGATTTGCTCTTTAGGGCATTAACCTCTGCAGCCCCGGAAGGATTCCCAGGTTAGGACCAGAGCACTTTTTGCAATTCGGCACTGCGTCGCTTTAACTGACAATTGCTCGGTCATACGACGTTGTACCCAAACAAAATTTGCATCCTTTTTTCCCCACAAATAGAGCTTGCTTTTGGTGGTATTTGGTCACCGCTGCGTCATTTCTGATCGCCGCTATAAACAAAGAAAAGCGTCAATTTTGCAAAAAAAAACAATATTTCTTACTTTTTGCTAAAATTCAAATCCAAAACAAAAATATAAAAAAACATTTTTTTTCATCGGTTTTGGCCGATTTATATTCTTCCTCTTATTTTTGGTAAAAAAACCCTCGCAATCGGACATGTCGGACCATTTTGACACTTTTTTGGGACTATTGGTATTTATACAGGGATCAGTGCTATAAAAATGCACTGATTACTGTGTAAATGCCATTGGCAGTGAAGGCGTTAACCTGTAGGGGGCAGGGAAGGGGTTAACTGTGTTCCCTAGGCATGTTCTAACTGTGGGGGGGGGGGCTGGGCTGTTATGGGCATAAGAGATCTAACTGATCACAGTGACAGGGATCAGTAGATCTCTTATGTCCCCATTGACAGCACGGGGAACTGCCGTGTTTACATCGGCGGTTCCCCATTCTTTCACTCTGGCAGATCATCGCGGCTCACCAGAGGACATTGGGTCCACCCGAGCCGCGGGCACACTCCTCTGGAGTGTGTCGATTCGCGGGATGCGTCCACACTGCCGCAGTAAATATACTGCATGCGGTGTGGAACTGGTTAAGGAAATTGCAATTGGCCTAATAAGGGACAAAGCAGTCCCCAACTTAAATTTTAAAGGTTCACATACACTTTGACCAGCGTTATTTAAAGTTTAAAGGAAAGTAAATCTGGCTGATTAAATTAAGTGTTTTAGTATTTCTGGTGCAATTTTATTAGTAAAGGAATAAACAATTTACTGCCTGGAGGGAATAGGTGTCTGATTACCACAGTTTCAAAAATTGACATTATAAAATTTGCTGAGACTAATTAGTTATGCAATTGAGTTAATATTGTTTTACTTTGTTTTCAGAGGCAATGAAAAAATAAAAAGGCAGACTGATGTAAAGTCTTAGAGTGTGTAATTAGTCTAACAGCATGCAATACCTAATTAAATCTAACCCATAGGGTGTTATTCCTTTATAGGCAGGGGAACATCTATAAATCAAACTACATTTCTGGGAGAAACAATAATATGTATATATACTGAATCTTTCCAGCACTATAAGGACAAATGATCATGTTGTTTCTAGCACATTTAATAGTATATTTGCTTAGGCCCTTGATGACAACTATGTAGCACTGTTTTTTCAGACCACACACCCTGTAGTAAAATGTTGAATACGACCAGTATGTACCTAATTTTACACCGGTCAATTCGTCCTTAGCCAACTTAAAGCTTGGTACACACGATAACAAACTTCAATAAGTTTCTTAACCGATTATCTAGGTCACGATGTATCAACAGTAGTTCCCGGATTCGTTTATATGATAATTTACA
>BLSH010011801.1:202985-224795 GCA_018402905.1 Glandirana rugosa
CAGGATATATCCACTAACTTTTTTTACCACAGAGACGGGGAAATTTAGTACATTTAGTAGTGTTTTTAGCTATTTCATGATTACATTTCCACTACCGCGTTGTTCTTATGTCATGTACTTTGTATTATACGTAGACGTTTACTTAGTAGTTGTTTCACTATTTCTCATATGTCTCAGGTATAAACTTATTATCGTAATTTTTTACTTACGTGTTTCAGGTATAAACGTATTATCATAATTTTTTCCTTCGTTATCCCCTGACGTGATCACAAGAACAAATATTGAAAAGGAACATATAATATGTTGTAAATAATCGGAGATTATGTATAAACAAAGATAGGAAAAATCCATACTGGTACTAAAATCGACTTCCGATTTTAGGGTCGTCAGTACTTTACATATCAAAATGTTCAGTCTAGGGATTCCTCCTAGATTTTAAAACAAATAAAAAATAACCTTTAGTCACAATCCTAGATCCTCCTTAGGGATCTGACTTGTAAAACTATACATTTCATGACTGCTGGGATTTTAGCCTTCAGCTAAAATCATGGTCATACCTAAAAAGGATAGAAACAAATATGTATTAGAGGCTAATAAATGTTGTATAATATACAAGGAAAAGTTATAAACAAGAACACTAGTGCAGTCCCCTATTGCTTCCTTTTTTAATACTATTATGCAAATATGGACTTTGTGCATTCATTTTTTAATGCTATTATTCAAATATGGACTCTGTATACTCTTTATCACTTTGTTGATGATTCATTTGCAGATGCATATTATGTTTCATGTACTGTATTCTTGTTGCGCCATCACCTTTACATTAGTACTTTATCGATTTTTGTGATGATTTACATGATTTAAAGGGGCAGAGACACCATTTTTTTCAATCACCTATATAGGACTCCCCTTTGTTTGTACATACCAGTCCTCTATGATTAGCATCATGTACACCATGTGCATTGCAGCTAGCATCATGTGCATCAGAAAATCATTTCCACTGGTTACATTATGATTTATAAAGTTAAGAGTATAATCATGGAGACCTAATGATCAGGGAGCAGACATAATGATCAGGGTCAGAAAAAGCATCCAAGTGAAACAGAAAGCAAACCCTTTAGGATGCACAGCTTGTGGCTTATAGATCCAAATTGCTGCTCATTTCAAACCGTGTAATTCTTTAGCAGAAGGATTGTTCTTTTGTATGTTGGGTGGCTAGTATTGACACAAATCTGTTAAAGTATGCCATTGCCTAAGTCCTAAAGTATGCCTGTCTCAGGGCATTGTGCATGTGGTACAGGTAACTGTGGGTGATGCTTCTACCCTAGCAGCCTTAGTATTAGTGCTACCAATTTGTCTGTCCCTGACCTCAATACTTTTTGAGTCATGCACCTAGAAAAAGCATGCAACAAGTTGGGTCAGTAAAGCCAGCCATACATGGATCAAAATTTTGCCTGTTCAGCAGGGACCAGCCAAATTTCAATCCATGCATGGGGAGGCTGGTTGTACAGAAGTCTATCTACTGAATGACTTCTGTAAAATTGCCAGTCAGAGTCTGATGGCTTGGATGTCTCCTCACTGTCACAATGAAATAGTTCAGTGGAGAGAAATCCCCCATCCACACATTAACAGTCCTTATTCTGTTCAGCCCTCTGGTTTACTTCTGACCTTGTTTAAATCAGACTCAGGAAACATTGAACACAGATAACCAGGTTATATCATTACATTTGACCATGATATGACCTATTAAGTGGTGGTATTAAACCAGGAAAAAAAAAACTAAACTAGGAATAAAGGCTGTCTAAAATAACATATCTGTAACTAAATCTGTATCTAAGAGCTGTCTAAAATTACAAATCTGTATCTAAAATTACACTTTGTCATATAATTTTGTTTGTCGGCAGTTCCATCAAAAATGAATAACACAATTTTTATCAACAAATAGTACCCTTCATTCAGTCCATTCCTTCAATGACTTTGACAAGTTGGTGTAAAGTTGCAGACGTATGATTCCAAAAATGTAATTTTCTAGGATATGACTGAAAAAGAGGCTGTGTTCACTGGTTATGAAATAAGTATCTGAAAAATTAATACAATGCCAGTTTGATATTAAACCCTCTAGATAAGGAGATCATTGCATATTTCTAACGGCTAAGTAGATTGGATGATTGATTGGATGATACTTAAAAGTCACTGTGTGACACATTGTTGAAGAGGTGATTAATACATTTAAAAAATTACTTTCACTTTGTACATTTTTTGCTGCTTTTTCTATATAGTATGTAGAGAAATAATTAAGTAGTTTTGGCAACCTCTACTTAAATCTTTACTTCTAAAACAGGGATATGCATAGTGTTATAGACTCTTGATACTTGAATTTTTTCCCCCGTTATAGCAAATTGGATCACGCTTTGCTGCGTTTTTTTGCCTTCCTCTGGATCAACTGTGGGTGAAGGATTGTATATGGGATTGTTTGGTTATATATATATTTTTTTTTTCTTTTGGTTGAACTAGATGGACTTTTTTCAACCTAACTATGTAACTATGTACTGCTCTGGGCTAAGGCATTGCAGATAGGTATTTAGAATGGTATAATTACATTAAAAACAACAATTGGGGCACTGTTAAAAACATGATATTTATGAAAATGTCAGAAAATCTTTAGGGCTGCTAGATTTCTTGCACTCCAAGGTAAGACACAAAACATTGACTAATTAAAGGGTAACTCAACTTTTGTGATACAATAATATAGCATAAACTATCCCTGTACAATCCTTATTCTAATTGAATGTAATTGACAAATACCTTTCATTTTCAATTTGCAGCTGCTGTGATTTTCTTTAAATTTCATTGCAATGTGGAAACCTGGAGGCATCCCATACACAGTACAGAACTTCCCCTTAAATGTAATTTTTGTATGTGTCATTCTCTCACTGACTTCACACTGAGAAGTACATTTTTAGGCATCCTTTCCAATAGGAATTAAACCTCTAAAAGCTGACTACACACTATACAATTTTATTTTTGTTTTACCTTCAACTATGTTGTGCAAGGGTGTGCCTGATTGCATACAATTTGAAAGTGTTTAGGTTTGACCTCATATTTCATAGTTTTGGTAAATCTAAAGGAAAATTGTACAAGATAATTGTATAATGTTTAACCAGCTTATAGGTTAATTACTTCTAAAGTGATGAAAACTTTGCAACCTTCCTCACACTGCAAGTGCATCAGCTAATTAAATTGAACACAGACACACATACAGGATTTAGTGTTCCAAGGGCATAGATCACCGAGAGGTGATTTTTTTTAAACAAAAGCGGAGTTTCTCTTTAACCACTTAAAACCCAGGCCAATTCTGACATTTTCATATACATATTATATTACATTGGTTGGTTTGATTGGCTGTATAGCCACTCAGATCATTTTTACCGCCTGCTGAAGAGAATGATCATTACTACTTCCCAAGGACATATTAATACAGTACGTACATTTGTCAGGAAGTGGTTTTGAGTTAAGTGTGCCAGTGGAGATACAAACCGCAGTACAATAGAGTGCACCTGAAAAGTAATGTGAAGCTGTTTCTGATTATTTATCATGGACACAGTTAAAAGTATAAAACAGTTTACATTTTAATCTTTTAATTTATATGTAAAGTATTGCAAATGGATATAGCAATATGTGGTATGTTAGCTATTTGACAGATGGAGATTAAGGGGTTGATTTACTAAAACTGGAGAGTGCAAAAACCGGTGCAGCTGTGCATGCTAGCCAATCAGCTTCTAACCTCAGGTTGTTCAATCAAGCTTTGACCATAAAACCTTGGAGCTGATTGGTTTCTGTGTGGAGCTGCACCAAATTTTGCACTTTCAAGCTTTAGTAAATCAACCCCTAAGGTTCATATTCACGTGGTTCCCTTTTTATCTCTCCTACCTGCTTTACTATAAATAGGCAGTAATTTACAGAGCTCAATAGTTGTAGATGAAAAGTATTATAAAGGCTTAAGGTTTTTCTCTGAATTAAGATAAAAAACCTTCTATGTACAGCTCCTTCTAGACCCCCCTAGATACTCACCTGAGCCTGATCTTGATCCAGCACTGTGCCTGAAAGCAATGATGCTGCTCTCTCTCTTTCCTCACTGGACATGGAGACAGCAGTGGGAGTCATTGGCTCCCGCTGCTGTCAATCAAATCCAGTGAGAGGGGAATGGGTGACGGGGCCAAGTGCACTGTGTGAGTCGATAGACACAGGCAGCCCAGCTGGGATTGAGCCCACACATTTGCCACCATAGGAAGTAGCTTTCTATGGTGGCACACACGAAGAAGAGGAGGAGCTGATAGAACTGGCGAGGGACCCCAGAAGAGGAGGATCGGGGCTGCTTTGTGCAAAACCATTACACAGAGCAGGTAAGTATGGCATGTTTGTCATTTATTTAAAAAAAAAAACTTTACAATCACTTGACGTTTGCACTTACTATTGAATGAGTCAGAGGATGCATCCCTTATCAGGCAATCAGACAGCTCCATCTGACGTTTCAGCCATCAGCCAAACAAGCTTGAAGCCAAGAATATTTAACTGTACTGGTCTTTAAGATAGCAAGATCAATAGGGTAATGGTGATATATAATACTAAGCATAATATTAAAAGATGCTTTCAACTTTGTTGTTATCTTGTCTGGTCCACAAATTCCTTTAATTCAAAACAATATAATAAAATCAGCTGAATTAAACCCCGTTGAATACTATTGGTTTTGCAATGCTTCTGCAAAGCACACTTTCCAGCCCATCATAAGAACGCATCCAGCTATGCAGGAAGACACAATCATATCATCCATGCCTCACAGTAGCACAGCCTGGGGCCGAGGTAATTTTTTTTTATCATGAAAGATTTGTTTATAACTGGAATTTTAAAGCTATTTGTGTTGGATGGGCAGGGTTCTTGTTAAAAAGTGGATCTTCTGTTTGTCATGGAAGGGTTGTTTTTAAAAAACGCCATGCATTTTAAGACTAAACTCAAACATGAATATAAAACATAACTAATTAAGAAATAGCTTTCCATCCACTTTGGTCACAAAAATTGGTGTATACAATTGCTGGTTTGGTTTAAAAAATGTAGATGCATTCTCTACAGTGCTGCTTGTCTACTGGCTTTGAGTACAATCTGATAAAATCTATACATGAAAGTTATTTGCATTGTTTTTATGGAAATTCAATATGATATGGTAAATTAAATAGAAGTTCTGTTTGAGAAAATTGAGTACTGTCCGTGATACTTTTTTTATTTGCACTAACATAAACATTTTCAGGGCAAGCTTTCGGGGTGTTTCCCCTTCTTCAGTGTCCAAGCAGTACTGAAACACAAAAGTTTTAGCAGAATGTTAAAATGTAAAAAAAAAACAAAAACCCAATCTCTGAGGGAAAGAAAAAAAAAAAGAAAAACATACACACATGTACCAATGACCAACCAATGTATATGGCAATGGCAATAAAGCTAGCAGCAGAGTTGGTGAAATAAGAAGGAGGGAGAGCTATAGACTGGGGAAGGGTGGGGGGATGATAGTCACAGAGGGGGTCATAAAACTGTAGGATAATGAGTAAGGAAATCCATATCTAAATTTAAGCTGTTATTTGGGGGGATGATAGTCACAGAGGGGGTCATAAAACTGTAGGATAATGAGTAAGGAAATCCATATCTAAATTTAGACCGTTATTTTCGTGTCACAACGAAGTATAATTTTTAGTTCAAACATTTTCCTTTCCTGGATAATTCCGAAATTCCCTTTAAGAACCATAACATTGAGGTCTTCTATAGTGTGGTCTGGTTGTGAGAAGTAATGTCCCACAGGTGTGTAGAAACTGTCTTCCTTATGTTCCTTGATGGTATGTCTGTGTAAATCCATCCTTGTTTGCAACTTCTGTCCTGTTTCCCCAACATGAAATCCTTTGCTACACCTTTTCTGTTTGGAAACTAAAGTTCATTGGATCCTATTCTTCTATTCCTATTCTTTTATAGATCACTATCTCAAACCTATTTTAGCATTAAAACAAAAATCCAGTATTTTTCTACTGCATATATTATGTCACTAAATATGAAAAGTAATGGAAGTAGAATGTGCAATTACATTGGCAAACATTACTAAATTCCGGGTGCCAAATCCAAGCCACATTGAGGTCAGGGGTTGAAGCAAAAAAAAACAGTATTGATCAGTTCTAGGATAATAGGCATAGGGGGCCCTGTAGGGAATATGTACCAAAGCAAAACCTTTTTTTTCAATTTCTGTTTGGCTGGGAGCAGTGATTTTTATAATGCTTAAAGGGCAAAATTAAAAATGCAGATTATTTTAATAAGTATGGCTGGGGGATGCCCTTAGCCTGCTTTTGAAATGGCACCATTTAAAATGACTGTTAAAGACTTCTCCCAGCCACTTACTTCTGCTTGCAAACAAAGTGCCTAGGGATTCCCCTTTCATCTATACTATTCCCTTATCCTAAATGCGGGTCTGGTATTGATGTTAATGGGGACCCTGCCCCCCCCCCCCCCAAAAAAAATAGATGGTTTCATGTTTATGAAAATACAAACCACCAAAGTGAGCCCCACACAAAAAAAATGTGAATGCAGATTTGTTTGTCAATATTATACATCCACTGTAGCCCCTAACCAAATGAATAGTGACTTTGTGCATTAAAAAAAATCTGGTCTTGTGCATTTTATCTGTGTAAGCAGTATACCTGTCAAGTAAGCAGGATTCATAATGAAAATCTGAAAAAGATGAGAAAATTCAACATTTAATAAAGCAATAATCCTTCACTGTGAGCATCAAGGGATTTGTTTTACACCTTGTAAGTCATTTTGAACACGTTTAAGGAACTTTAAAATGTATAAGCATGATGTCTGGAATATGCACTGTTTAGATTTTACAGGTCTAAAAACAAATCAAGAAAGCACTGAATGTGCTCAGCACAGAGCAGATTAGACAGGGCATTGAGTTTAAGTGTCAGCTGCATGTTATGTATATATATAAAATAAAGCTTAATCGAAAAGAGAGCTATTTTTATTATAATGCTTTTTAAGGAAACCCTCTTTGTTATTATTAAAATGAACTGATGGCTATGTTATATTTGGGATTTAATATCTCTTCATATGTGATTTGGATTAAATGAAAGTTCTTTGACCATAAGTGAAGGCTTTAATACAACAATACCATTTATTAGTGAATAGTAAGGAGGTCTAAAGAATATACAGCAATCTATCTATTGTACCTTGCATAGGAAGAAACACATAGTTTAAAATGAAAGAAGTATGTTACATTCCTCAAAACAACAAAATACAAACAGCAAAACACATAACATATAGGACAGACAGATATACCCTTAAAATGCTGGAAGAAATTCTGATATTTACCAGCAGTATTGAGGGAACAACTTCAGACAGATGACTCCTTCTCTGCTTTTTTATTAGAGTAATAAAGGCCCATCTCTCATTGACTTGCATATGGCCACCCTGATTGGTGGGACAATGCTGCCCCTTACCTTCCTCTGGGCGTATCTCCTAGAAGATTGGACAATCTCTAACTCCCCTAAATTTAGCATAGCTCAGCCCCTCACTAGTACCTCCTCTCTTGGGGAGAAAATTAATTAAAAGAAAAATTAATTAACAAAAAGGTCATCACCGTCTCTTGAATGGGGCCTTAAGTATGCAGGGTCATATAGGGGGCAAATTGTCCATTCCTCAAACAGATAGCCATACTCTGCATATCAACCCTGTGTCTTTTGAAGTGGATGAAATAGTTAATTAACCAAGATCAAAAGGCCTGATCAAAGACTGATTACCTCGGCCGCGAAATAGATGTGGTTGTTTTCTAGCATCTAAAATTTGCAATGGGTAAATAGCAGAACTTCTTCCATATCACATACACCCAACATTCCTGCACTCCAAAAGGAACTGGTGAATCAATTAACTAAAGCCTGCCAACTTAACCCTCTATAGGTGTCTAGATAACTATATTAAGCACCAACAATATTTCATAACAACTTACTTATTCAAAGATATATACATATATACAAACATTCACAGATCCTAATGGAGATTACCCATAAACTCCTCATAAGGCAACACACTGTTAGTGGGAAATATGTTAATTCCACAATTTGGGTCCCTGGAACGAAACAAGTTTTAAAGAAGGTGTTAGTCCTATAGAAAAAAAAATTCTAAACAAAATTTGAAATTCATCAATAAGTGAATAGCAATTTACTGTGTGTGCTTTTTATTTAAAAATAATGTTCCAAATGTTTTCAGCCTCCAGCAGAACGTTACAGAAAGCTGACTAATGTGGAGGCAGCTATTACTGTCCGCCTTCTGAAAATGCTGATTATTTTGCTGTCTTTTGCTTCAATACTTTCCAAGGCCATGAACTGGAACATGCATGTAGATCAATAAAGTCAGAATGCCTGATCCACATATTTGTTTCAGTTTAGTCATGTCATCTATTTACTTAATACAGGTTTTTCTTTAAAGGATCAGTTTACCAAAACTCAATTTCAGTTTTTGGTAGGTGCTAGAAAGTTAAACTAATAGGCATTGATAGACCAAGGCTCCTGGGGCATGTGCCCTAGATCTCCTGTCTGGTGCCCAAAATCTAGCAACACTTCTACTGATGGAATCACTCTGGCTGCTCATGAAGCTATGTGTGTTCCTCGTCTCTATACTAAAATATTTTTACAATTTTGTTTTCAGACAGAGAGCATATATAAATCCATGAACACTGGGTAATACAAATTAAAAGTTGTATGAAATACATTTTATTGATTTTATTTGTTGTCTTGCATTATGCCTTTATGCAATGTATACAGTTCTAACTTACAATGTACCTGCCAGACACATTTTTGTCGTAATATCTCCCTGGCTGCATGCTTCATATAAAGTCCCAAACCTTTCCCGTATTGCTCAGTAATTAGGGATGGAGGCACTTGGTTTATTACACCTTGTGCCTTATAAAAAGTCCCAAACTTTTGTTTTTATTCTTTCCTCATTAGTTCATTAGAGATGGAAGCATGCGCCTATATCTAGTATATTTTTATTTTTGGTACTATCCATTGTCAGTATCAATACAGGTGGTTATATTTCACTTATTTTAATTTTTTCAATTTTCTAATTTTGAGCGAATATTTTATATAGGTACAGAGGAGTGAGGATATGTATTATTTTATATTAGTAGGCTTCCTATTTCAACTCAGATATGCAGATCCTGTGCTCTGGGTTGCAGTGTTTTTGGGTTGTCTGGTCCGACCGTCTGTGCCCAGTCCCCGGAGCTGCGATGCGCTCTGGGTGCCCTCCCCTCCTCCTCTCCTTTGCGTGATGCGTGGGTCCGGGCAGGTGTCCCATTGCGCATCAACGTCACGCTTCCAGCACCATGCACACTGTGTCATCATCAGTGGCGTTAGTGCGCAGGCGCTGTTGATTCGGTCTTGGCGTCCTACAGGAGGGAATTTTGGCGCCAGATGGCGAGCGGTTCACTACTGCTCAGCTGTTGGTGTCTTTACTTCTATTGGCCACTAGCATGGCGTTGGTGGACACCCATGATCATATTGGAGTATATATACTCCCCCCAGTTGAATCAGACACTTCCTGTGGCTGACACTATGGCCACTGTGCACTATTTGATCGTCATTGATTACATAGGAATCCTAGGTAACTTTTTTGGTAGTTTTTCTCACCCCCTTTTTATTATTATTTTTTTATTCATTTATATATATATATATATATATTTCTTTTTCTCGTTGTCCTTGTTTTTATACCCTTGTTTTGGTGTTTGGTTTTTACCCTATTCACCATTTACCCCCCTCTTTTTGGGGCACATTATGCTACCTTTATCACCTTATATCTAGATTGAGAAGAAGTGAATACAATGCAAGGACCCTAACTAAGCTGCAGCCTAAATGTGGAATACACACATCAAATAAACAAATAAAAAAAATGGCAGCGCTGGAAAATGATTATTAATGTGACCCACACCACATGATGTGAATATATAAAGTTCTATATATAAATGGATAGGTTACCAGTTAAGTGAGTGTTAAAGGATAATTCCACTAGTAACTGATAGCAAATTAAGACAGTGATAAATGAATAATTATATAAAAATACTGTCAATCAATATAGTAGAAATAATCATAATAAATAGGCAAATTCCGTAATACGGTAACTTAAGTGAATAAAGTGCATAAGAAATTCTTAAACCGTATACAGTTAATATACCGGTGTAATTAATAAGCAAAATTCCATAGTCAAGTGGTAGAATATGTGGATAATGTTCATAGAAAGACCTTAAACCAAGTATAATTGATTTGCTGGTATAGATATAAATTCAGATTTGAATCCACCCAGTGCTCCACTCCAGACAGTGACAAGTGCCTCCACCGAAATAATATGTGTGCTTACCAGAAGCAAGCTGTATATACACCTGTGACTCCACCCAGTCCGTGTCCCAGAGGGAGATGAAACTTCCAAATCACAGCCGTCTCAGAAAGAGGGGAGGAGGAGGGGAACCGCTTCAGGAAATCCTGAAAAGTCCATAAGGATGCTGGAATTATGACAGGATTAACAGGTATTTCTTTGTACATGCAGATGTATTTAGCCTGTAATTTCCATATCTTACATCAGTGATTCTCAACCTTTTTTCAGTCAAAGCACCCTTTAAAATTCTGCACAAATCTCGAGAGATCCCATCCAGTGCTGGAGAGGGGCAAACAAGGATGCTGTGTATGCACCCGACATCCTCCTTAATGAAGAATTTATTGAAGGAGCCAGCAATCAGCAATTTTACTCACACTTCCTGCTCTTATATCTGCCCTATAATTAGGTATAGATTTTTACCATCAATTGGCCCTAGCACTAGTACATTCAACTTTATTTATTAGCTATTTCATTGCATACCTTCACGTTTTAGTTCATACTTTATTTTATACTTTTTTATAAATGGTTATGTTCATTTGGCTTGCATCATTTTTGAATATCCATGGGGGTTCATTCCCGGGGACTGCTGTCTCCTTCTGGTTTTCCATCACTGTGCTTTGGGGTTATACTACCTCAGCTCCCAGGGCTGATGACCTTTCTGGCCAGCCTTCAGCCCTCCACACTTGCGCCCAGACTCATAAGCATATCTGTAAGTAGTACTGGGTATTTATTTTTCCATTCCTCCTTTCCCCTCCTCCTCCTATAGACAGACCCACTTTAATAATTTTTCAATTTTTAGTATTTTTTATAGATACCTATCCTACATCTGCTCCTGAAGAGTGGTAGAAGCCACAAAATGCATCCAAGCTATTAGATTCCCCCCCCCCCTTTTTTTTTTACATTGCAAGACTGCTACCAATATTTCACTGATCATGCCATACTGGATTGTACCAATTAATCAAAGTTATGTTTATTACATTGTGGAGACATGCAATAATGAGTTTGGTCCTGTATAATGTCTACAGTATGAACTAATATCTTATACTACCATGTTATTATATATTTTGTATGAAATAAATTGTATTGATTGTATTTTGTTGTCATGCATTATGCCTTTATGTAATGTATACAGTTCTAACTTACAATGTACCTGCCAGACACATTTTTGTTGTGATATCTGGCTGCATGCTTCATATAAAGTCCCAAACCTTTCCCCATATTGCTCAGTAATTAGGGATGGTGGCACTTGGTTTATTACGTCTTGTGCCTCATATAAAGTCCCAAACTTTTGTTTTTATTCTTTCCTGAAAAGTTTACAGTGACTAGTGCTGTAGGAGCACCTGGCATGACATTACTTAGCAGAGACCCATAATATTGCAACATGACACCTCTGCACCTTCTCTCAGATAAGTAACCACTGAACAATAATAATTTGTTGTACACGTTCCCATTGACCACCAACAAAGGGTTAAGGGCAGTGATTACTGACAACAAGTGCTAGAGGCATAGACCACTGACTTCTGATGGAGCATTAGTGATTATTACTGACAATTAGGCTGCGTTCACACTGTTATGTGGAGCAGCTCACAGCAAACACTATGCTTCTGCTTAATCCCAACCTGCAACTATTCATTACCGACCTTTGGCTTGTTCCTCGACTAGGCTTTTTCTTGATCCCTACCTGCTATATCTGCTACTGGACCCTGGCTTGCTCACCTCCTGGTGGGGCGACCCTGAGGACTGCAACCTGGTACTAACATGCAGCAAAGCCAATCTCCACTATCCAGAGCTTTGGTGAATACCGCTTAATACTTAGACCCCGCACCTCAGGTGAACCCATGTCATCAGTCAGGGTGAACTATATGTATATCTGTCCTCCTTGTCGGTGGGTGCTGCTCCACTGCTTTAGCTACTGGCCTCCGAGCCTGGCTCCAGGCTGTGATATAACCTGGGGATAGGGTAATTTGCCAATGGGATTCCCCGGTAAGGTACCCCCCATGTTGGATGTATATGGCATGGTATGGTTAAGAGGGGGCACATACTCACCCCTCCTTTCCTGGTCTTCCAGGGTACCTGCTTGGATAAGATGTGGTATGGATTTGGGGGGGGCATACACTTTTTTTCTTTTTTTGCATGAGGTCCACCTTGACATTCATACCAGACCCTCATTAAGGATGTATGTATGTGTTGTATTTTTAGGGAAAATTACATGCCTTATTTTTTTCTTGCGTGCAGTCCCACATTAACATCTATACCAGATGCTCATCTAGGATAGGGTCTGTTAAAGATGATGGGAATTACTAGCCTTTTATTAACACACAGAAAAGTAGCTGGAGCTGTCATTACTGGCAATTTAAATAGCATTTTTTCCTTTGTAAATATCAGTTTTGCTGTAGTAGGCTGTATACAGATAAACCACAGGCATGCAATTTAAAGCAATTTTGCAATTTTAATGTCGCCCTTTAACCAGACCAATTTTCAGATTTCAGTGCTCTCACATTTTGAATGACAATTGCACAGTCATGCAACCTTGCACCCAAATTAAATGCTCGTCCTTTTTTTCATACACATACAGCTTTCTTTTATTTTTTGCGCTATAAATGAAAAAATACCTGCATTTTTCTTCACTTCTGTTATAAAATTTTGCCAAGTTTTAATTTTTCTTCATACATTTTGGACAAAATATATACTGCTACATATCTTTGGTAAAAAATAATGCAAATTAGTGAACATTATTTGGTCTTTGTGAAAGTTATAGAATCTACAAGCTATGGTGCCATTCACTGAAAATTGATCACACCTGATGTACTAACAGCCTCATTTGTTGAGTCCCTAACAAGCCAGGAAAGTACAAATACCCCTAAAATGACCCCTTTTTGGAAATTAAACATTCCAGGGTATTTAGTAAGGGGCATGGTGAGTTTTTTAAACTTGTAATTTTTTCTGACAATTCTTTGCAAAATGAAGATTTTTTTTCACAAAATTGTCATATTAACAGGTTATTTCTCACAACAAGCATATGCATACCACAAATTACACCCCAAAACACATTCTACTACTACTCCTGAGTATGGCAATACCACATGTATGAGACTTTTATACAGCATGGCCACATACAGAGGCCCAACATGCAGGGAGCACCATCAGGCGTTCCTGGAGCATAAATTACACATCTCATTTCTTGACTACCTCTTTCACTTTTGAAGGTCCTGGAGCACCACTACAATGGAAAAAAGTAAACACCCCAACATATATTCTATGAGGCATAATGAGTCTTTTGAACATGAAAATGAAAAATGAGAATGCATTTTTTTACACAAAGTTGTCCATTTAAACAATATTTCTAACACACAGCATGTACATAGCAAAAATGACACCCCAAATATATTCTGCTACTCCTCCTGAGTATGGCAATACCACATGTGTGACACTTTTACACAGCCTGACCACATACAGAGGCCCAACATGCAGGGAGCACCATCAGGTGTTCTGGGGCATACATTTTACATCTAATTTGACTACCTATTACACTATTGTGAGGCACTGTAGTGGCATGGATGGGCACTGTAGTGTTACTGATGGGCAGTGTAGTGGCACTGGTGGGCACTGTAGTGGCAGAGTTAGGCACTGTAGTGGCATTGATGGCAGTGTAGTGGCACTGATGGGCACTGTAGTGGCATGGATATGTCATGGATGAGGATGACTGTGCACAGATGGGGATGGCTGCTCACGAACGGGGATGGCTAAGCAAGCATGGACAGGGATGACTGAGCATGGATGGGGATGACTGAGCATGAATGGGGATGACTGAGCATGGATGAGGATGACTGAGCACGGATGGGATTGGCTGAGCACGGATGAGGATGTCTGATCATCCCTATAAACGTAATTTTACTAATTGGAGACTATTTAGCAACCAGCAGTTGTTATAATAATCATGTTAGTCACGAGTATATAACATATAACACATTATACAGAGTTCAGTGGTTAGGATTATTGAATATAGTGTCCTTTACAATGCTGAACAGAATAGAAAAAAAAATGTGCCATTGATGGTGGGCATTTTAACATTGGTCTGTGGAATAAAAAATGCCAGGTATCAATGATCAGTAGGAGAAAGAAAAGGCCCAACATCACTGATCAGTGAAAGAAAAAATGCCATGTGAGGAAAAAAAAATGCCTTAGTATTAGTGGCCAGAAAAATGCTCCAGTGGGATGAAAACTGCTCTGATGTCAGTAATGGCAAGGTGCTGTGATAATTTGTAATTGGTGGGAGAAATAAATGCCCCCATGTTGGTGTCAGTTTGAAGAAAAATTGTCTTGGCATTGGCCGTGTGTGTGCCAACAGACTTCCGATCACCCCCCTTCCCACTTAAGATCAGCCATCCTTCTTCATTAAGCCCAAAAACCCCTTCATACCTCAGATCAGCTCCCCTCTTTCCTCCTTAACCACTTCAGACCTCAGATCAGCTTCCCATTCTTCCTCCATTACTCCTTCTGAATAAAGATTAGCCTCCCTTCATCCTTAATATTTTCAGACCTCAGATCAGCTCTCTTTTCTCCTTAAAACTTCTTCTGACCTCTAGTCAGTGGTGCTACAGAGCATACTGAGGTAGTCTGCCGTAGACTACCCTTGGGACTCTGTCATGTGCAAAGCATCACAGGACCAGAAAATTGAGCTACTCTAGTCTGAGGTCTGTTACCAGCACCAGGTGTTGAGATGGGCCTTCCAGATCTTGGCACTGGAAGTACAGACATACGAAGCAGCATGGTTGGTGGGCTAAACAACTGCAGGTGTACCAGCTGCATTTGGCACCTGGACCAGTCAACCCCTAATTCAGTGTGGCCTGCTATGGTGGTAGATCTGCCACTGGGTATAAATATAAGAAATCTGATCATTTCAAAGAAAAAGAAAACAATATCTTGGAGATTTTGTTTTATATATATATATATATATATATATATATATATACACACACAAACACATTATCTCACAAAAGTGAGTACACGCCTCACATTTTTGTAAATATTTTATTATATCTTTTCATGTAACAACACTGAAGAAATTACACTTTGCTACTGGTCACTTGAAGTTCAACATGGTACCTCATAGCAAAGAACGCTCTGAGGATCAGAAAAAAATAATTGTTGCTCTACATAAAGAGGGCCTAGGCTATAAGAAGATTGCCAAGACCCTGAAACTGAGCTGCAGCACAGTGGCCAAGACCATACAGCAGTTTAACAGGACAGGTTCCATTCAGAACAGGCCACGCTATGGTCAACCAAAGATGTTGAGTGCACATGCTCAGCATCATATCCATAGGTCGTCTTTGGGAAATAGGCATATGAGTGCTGCCAGCATTGCTGCAGAGCTTGAACGGGTGGGGGGGTCAGCCTGCCAGTACTCAAACCATACGCCACACACTGCATCAAATTGGTCTGCATGGCTGTCATCCCAAAAAGAAGCCTCTTCTAAAGATGATGCACAAGAAAGCCCGCAAACAGTTTGCCGAAGACAAGCAGACTAAGGACAGGGATTACTGGAACCATGTCCTGTGGTCTGATGAGACCAAGATAAACTTATTTGGTTCAGATGGTGTCAAGCGTGTGTGGCGGCAGCCAGGTGAGGAGTACAAAGACAAGTGTGTCTTGCTTACAGTCAAGCATGGTGGTGGGAGTGTCATGGCCTGGGGCTGCATGAGTACTACCGGCACTAGGGAGCTACAGTTCATTGAGTAAGCCATAAATGCCAACATGCACTATGACATACTGAAGCAGAGCATGATCTCCTACCTTCGGAGACTGGGCCACGGGGCAGTATTCCAACATGATAACGACCCCAAACACACCTCCAAGAACACTACCTTGCTAAAGATGCTGAGGGTAAAGGTGATGGACTGACCAAGCATGTATCCAGACCTACACCCTATTGAGCATCTGTGGGGCATCCTCAAATGGAAGGTGGAGAAGTGCAAGGTCTCTAACGTCCACCAGCTCCGTGATGTCATCATGGAGGAGTGGAAGAGGACTCCAGTGGCAACCTGTGAAGCTCTGGTAAACTCCATGCCCAAGAAGGTTAAGGCAGCACTGGAAAATAATGGTGGCCACACGGAATATTGACATTTTCATTTAGGGGTGTACTTACTTTTGTTGCCAGCGGTTTAGACATTAATGGTTGTGTTTTGAGTTATTTTGAGGAGACAGCAAATTTACACTGTTATACAAGCTGTACACTCACTACTTTACATTGTAGCAAAATGTCATTTCTTTCATGTTGTCACATGAAAAGATAAAATAAAATATTTACAAAAATGTGAGGGGTGTACTCACTTTTGTATATATATATATATATATATATATATATATATTTTTTACCAAAAGTATTGTGATTCCTGCCTTTATAGGCACATGAACTTTAATGGCATCCCAGTCTTAGTCCGTAGGGTTCAATATTGAGTTGGCCCACCCTTTGCAGTTATAACAGCTTCAACTCTTCTGGGAGAGCTGTCCACAAGGTTTAGGAGTGTGTCTATGGGAATGTTTGACCACTCTTCCAGAAGCTCATTTGTGAGGTCAGGCACTAATGTGGCTTGCAGTCTCCACTCCAATTCATCCCAAAGGTGTTCTATCAGGTTGAGAGCAGGAGTCTGTGCAGACCAGTCAAGTTTCTCCACCCCAAACTCGCTCATCCATGTCTTTATGAATCTTGCTTTGTGCCCTGGTCCAAATCATTTGGTGGAGGGGGGATTATGGTGTGGGGTTGTTTTTCAGGGGCTGGGTTTGGTCATTTAGTTTCAGTGACAGGAACTCTTAAGGCATCAGCATACCAAGACATTTTGGACAATTTCATGCTCCCAACTTTGTGGGAACAGTTTTGGGATGGCCCCTTCCTATTCCAACATGACTGTGCACCAGCGCACAAACAAGGTCCATAA
The DNA here is from genome assembly GCA_018402905.1 of Glandirana rugosa. Lineage (NCBI taxonomy): Eukaryota > Metazoa > Chordata > Amphibia > Anura > Ranidae > Glandirana > Glandirana rugosa. Next base: position 220,370 of record BLSH010011801.1, read on the forward strand.
GGACACGGATGAGCGAGTTGAGGGTGGAGGAACTTGACTGGCCTGCACAGAGTCCTGACCTCAACTTGATAGAACACCTTTGGGATGGATTAGAGCAGAGACTGCGAGCCAGGCCTTCTCATCCACATTAGTGCCCGACCTCACAAATGAGCTTCTGGAAGAATTATCAAACATTCCCATAAACACGCTCCTAAACCTTGTGGACAGCCTTCCCAGAATAGTTAAAGCTGTTATAGCTGCAAAGGGTGGACCAACTCAATATTGAACCCTACAGACAGACTGGGATGCCATTAAAGTTAATGTGGTAATATAGTGTATATATATATATATATATATATATATATATACAGTATCTCACAAAAGTGAGTACACCCCTCATATTTTCGTAAAAATTTTATCCTATCTTTTCATGTGACGACAGTGAAGAAATGACACTTTGCTACAATGTAAAGTAGTGAGTGTCCAGCTTGTATAACAGTGTAAATTTGCTGTCCCCTCAAAATAACTCAACACACAGTCATTAATGTCTAAATCGCTGGCAACAAAAGTGAGTACACCCCTAAGTGAAAATGTCCAAATTGGGCCCAATCTGCCATTTTCCCTTCCCGGTGTCATGTGACTCATTAGTGTTACAAGGTCTCAGGTGTAAATGGGGAGCAGGTGTGTTAAATTTGGTGTTATCACTCTCACTCTCACATACTGGTCACTGGAAGTTCAACATGGCACCTCAGGGCAGAGGATCTGAAAAAAAATAAATGTTGCTCTACATAAAGATAGCCTAGGCTAGAAGAAGATTGCCAAGACCCTGAAACTGAGTTGCAGCATGGTGGCCAAGACCATACAGCGGTTTAACAGGACAGGTTCCACTCAGAACAGGCCTCACCATGGTCAACCAAAGAAGTTGAGTGCACATGCCCAGGGTCATATGCAGAGGTTGTCTTTGGGAAATAGTCGTATGAGTGCTGCCAGCATTGCTGCAGAGGTAGAAAGGGTGGGGGGTTAGCCTGTCAGTGCTCAGACCGCACACTGAATTAAATTGGTCTGCATGGCTGTCATTCCAAAAGGAAGCCTCATCTAAAGATGATGCACAAGAAATCCCATAAACAGTTTGCTAAAGACAAGCCGACTAAAGACATGGATTACTGGACCCATGTCCTGTGGTCTGATGAGACCAAGATAAACTTATTTGGTTTAGATGGTGTCAAACATGTGTGGCAGCAACCAGGTGAGGATTACAAAGACAAGTGTGTCTTGCCTACAGTCAGGCATGGTGGCAGGAGTATCATGGTCTGGGGCTGCATGAGTGCTGCAGGCACTGGGGAGCTACAGTTCATTGAGGGGACCATGAATGCCAACATGTACTGTGACATACTGAAGCAGAGCATGATCCCCTCCCTTTGGAGACTGGGCCGCAGAGCAGTATTCCAACATGATAATGACTCCAAACACACCTCCGAGACGACCAATGCCTTGCTAAAGAAGTTGAGGGTAAAGATGATGGACTGACCAAGCATGTCTCCAAACCTAAACCCTATTGAGCATCTGTGGGGCATCCTCAAACGGAAGGCGGGGGAGCGCAAGGTCTCTAACATCACACCAGCTCTGTTATGTTGTCATGGAGGAGTTGAAGAGGAAGCTCTGGTGAACTCCATGCCCAAGAGTGTTAAGGCAGTGCTGGAACATAATGGTGGCCACACTAAATATTGACAATTTGGATGTTTTCCCTTAGGGGTGCACTCACTTTTGTTGCCAGCAGTTTAGACAATAATGGCTGTGTGTTGAGTTATTTTGAGGGGACAGCAAATTTACACTGTTATACAAGCTGTACACTTACTACTTTACATTGTAGCAATTCTTGTCATTACTTCAGTGTTGACACATGAAAAGATAGAGTAAAATATTGAAAAAATGTGAGGGGTGTACTCACTTTTGTGAGATACTGTATATATATATATATATATATATATATATATATATATATTTAGTATATTTTGTATATATTGTATTAGTGTATGTCTGTATCAAATGCTTTTTGATTTAATAATAACCTGCTTCATTTTATTTATTAGCTGTAGTAATTTGTTCATATTGTGACCTTTATGAAAATTACTTAAGTTGGCAAACACAGTGTAATAAATATTCAGTTCATGTTGTCTCTTTAATTAATGTTAATGGAAGTCACTGATATTTAGGGTAGTGATCCAAAACTATTAGATGCAGAATTTAAATAGTTTCTTTGGCCTGATGTGTCATGGCGTTAAAATGTTGCAATTATAGGATATGATAGGATATAACTAACCCATTTTCTTGTTGCCAAGTTTTCATAGCATTTTAAACTAGTGATGACTTTACTATTTGGATATACAGTAGGTAAATCTTGTCTGGATTGTAAAGTTTTCGAAAAAAAAATTGGGAAAATGCTGGTGTCTAATTGTTACCCATAAAAATGACCAATAATCTTTAAAGTAGATTACATGCTGAGTCAGTTTTTATTTTGCTGCTGTAAGGCATCCACTGTCTGTTTTTATCCTTCCCCCTATGGCCATGGCAGGCTTTTTTTGTGGAGCAGTGGATTCTCCCTTCCTCTCTGGAGTCTCAGATGAAGATGAGGTTTGAATTTTAAACAATGTAAAATTTACTCGCTGACTCAAACCTCTGACTGCAGCAGGAAGTTATACATTTAGCAGCATTGCTACCACTACTAAATGTGACAGCTTCCTGCCCAGGGCTCCTGGTTGCTAAGAAGCCAGGAAACCAGCAGCCACCAGTGTTCTTGCAATCAGTGATGCATCCCGGACCCGCTCATCTCCTGGAATTTATTGGCCAGCAACTAAATGTAATAAAATAGGCAGGGATGCTGGCTGACATCGCTGATCACATATGCCTATTGCTATATTTGTTCAATGACATCAGGCAGTATCCCTGCCCCTTTGTTCACAATAAAGCTGCCGGAGAGAGGAAGTCATTCATAGCAAGTCTTCATTGGGAGTGGACCATGCTGGTGGGCAGTGGTGGCTGGTGCTCTATTTTTTGGGGGTGGCGGCAACAAACCACCCAACCCCCCGTTCGTTCGGTCAGTCGGTCAAATCCCCCACCCCACCATCACTTGGTCGATCGGCAAACAAACCCCCAAGTTGCTAGCCTGTCTGCCCATCAGCCCTGTACTTATCCCATTAAGGTAATGGGCAGCTTTGGCAGCTTCCCCCTGCATCACCTCCTCGGCACCTTCCCCTGGCGAATACGGACGCTTCTCCTCTTGGCCAATTGGGTCTTAAGAACTGCTACCTGATTGGCTGGGAGGAGAAAGACAATCGGGAATATTAATTCCCTATTGTCACACAACTGGGTGGGCTCAGGGCTCAGTGCTCTGTGCCCCAAGCCCACCCTTTTTGAAGCCAATTAGAGCCTCGGGCTCTAATCACATGCTTCACAAAAAAAGCCCATTGAAATCCATGCTTCCGGTGCCCTGCATGTAGATTGGGGGCCAGGCGCATGGATTAGGGGGATGATGCCTTTAATTGAGTGCCCGCCACTGCTGGTGGGCGCCGTTCATCATATTTGCTAAATAATCTACATTGCTGGATGACGAGATTGACATTGGATTTACATTGTGGGACTTTTTCAAACAAAGGACTTGTCAAATGTGTAATCTCAAACCATGCAGAGCTTATTATCAACATTCATATAAAAGAAAATTTGGGTAGCAGTGACCATAACATGATTTAATTTAATGTAAGCTGCAACCAACAAACACATACTGGAAAGATAAAAACCCTTAACTTTAAGAGAGCAAATTTTACAAGGATTAGGGCTGCTCTCCAGGACTTAGACTGGGAGGGAATATTGGCATCGATGAACACAGAACAGAAATGGGAATTTTTCAAAAAGACTGTATGAGAACTCACTGGAAAGTACAGGGTGGGCCATTTATATGGATACACCTTAATAAAAAGGGAATGGTTGGTGATATTAACTTCCTGTTTGTGGTACATTAGTATATGTGAGGGGGGGAAACTTTTCAAGATGGGTGGTGACTATGGCGGCCATTTTTAAGTCGGCCATTTTGAATCCAACTTTTGTTTTTTCAATAGGAAGAGGGTCATGTGACACATCAAACTTATTGGGAATTTCACAAGAAAAATAATGGTGTGCTTGGTTTTAACGTAACTTTATTCTTTCATGAGTTATTTACAAGTTTCTGACCACTTATAAAATGTGTTCAATGTGCTGCCCATTGTGTTGGATTGTCAATGCAACCCTCTTCTCCCACTCTTCACACACTGATCACAACACCGCAGGAGAAATGCTAGCACAGGCTTCCAGTATCCGTAGTTTCAGGTGCTGCACATCTCGCATCTTCACAGCATAGACAATTGCCTTCAGATGACCCCAAAGATAAAAGTCTAAGGGGGTCAGATTGGGAGAC
>BLSH010011801.1:224939-240027 GCA_018402905.1 Glandirana rugosa
TACACTCCCCCCTTTGAAAAGTTCTACCCACCACTGGTACCGCCGGTAAAACTTCAACCGGTAAAACTTAGGTTGACCAAGGTCTCCCGATCTGACCCCCATAGACTTTTATCTTTGGGGTCATCTGAAGGCAATTGTCTATGCTGGAAAGATACGAGATGTGCAGCACCTGAAACTATGGATACTGGAAGCCTGTACTAGCATTTCTCCTGCGGTGTTGCGATCAGTGTGTGAAGAGTGGGAGAAGAGGGTTGCATTGACAATCCAACACAATGGGCAGCACATTGAACACATTTTATAAGTGGTCAGAAACTTGTAAATAACTCATGAAAGAATAAAGTTACATTAAACCCAAGCACACCATTGTTTTTCTTGTGAAATTCCCAATAAGTTTGATGTGTCACATGACCCTCTTCCTATTGAAAAAACAAAAGTTGGATTCAAAATGGCCAACTTCAAAATGGCCGCCATGGTCACCACCCATCTTGAAAAGTTTCCCCCCTCACATATACTAATGTGCCACAAACAGGAAGTTAATATCACCAGCCATTCCCATTTTATTAAGGTGTATCCATATAAATGGCCCACCCTGTATATTCCCATGAGCAATAATTTTAGAAGGCTAAAAATAAAACCTATGTGGCTCACGGCCAAAGTTAAAAAAGTTATAAATAATAGGTAAAGAGCTTTTAAAAAATATAAAAATGAAGGAACACTATTATCTTTTAAATGTTACAAAGAATATAACAGAATATGTAAAAAGGAAATCGAGGATGCAAATATTCAAAATGAAAGACAGATTGCCAAAGTTAGTAGGACAAACCCCCAAAAAATCTTCAAATATATTAATAATTAAAAGGGTAAGGTCTGAGCATGTAGGCCCTTTACAAAATAATCTAGAGTGGGTGACTGGGGACAAAGAGAAGGCAAACTTTCTTCAGCTCTGTGTATACAAAGGCATAGGGGAGCTCATGTCCATAATGGGGGTGGTAGTGACACAGCCCCAAATGATCCCCAATGGCTCAAAAGTGAAATGGTCCAGAAGTATTTAGACATAATAAAGGTGGATAAAGCACCTGGACCAGATGGCATCCACCCACGGATCCTAAAAGAATTGAGCTCTTTCATTTCAAAGCCATTGTATCAAATTTTTAGGGACTCGTTAATGACTGGAATAATACCACTGGACTGGCTAGGGCCAATGTAGTGCCCATATTTAAAAAGGGATCAAAGTGTTTACCAAGTAACTATAGACCTGTTAGTTTAACTTCTATAGTTGGGAAGATACCAGAGAGTTGAATAAAAAAGCACATAGATGAATTCTTGTTGGAAAAACATATTTTAAGCAGCAGACAGCATGGATTTATGAAACACAGAATTTGTCAAACAAACCAGATTTCTTTTTATAAGGAAGTAAGTAAAACCTTGGACAGAGGGGTGGCTGTGGACGTGATATACTTGGATTTTGCAAAAGCGTTTGACACCATTCCCCACACACAGCTAATGTGTGAAGTAAAGTCTATAGGCTTGGAGAGATCAGTTTGTAAATGGATAGACAACTGAAAAGACCAAATTCAGAGAGTAGTGGTTAATGATTCTTATTCTGAATGGTCTAAGGTTATCAGTGGTGTACCCCAAAGTTCAATGTTGGGACCCTTACTTTTTAATACCTTTATAAATGCTATAGCGTCTGAGATTAAAAGTACCATTTCAGTGTTTGCAGATGGCACCAAGCTATGCAGTGAATAACGTCCTTACAGGATGTCTCCAACATACAAGCCGACCTCAATGCACAATTTAATTGGGTGATTATGTAGCAAATGAGGTTTACTGTAGATAAATGTAAAGTTATGCGTTTGGGGGCTAAGAATATGCATGCATCATACATACTAGGGGGAGTACAACTAGGAAAATCCATAGTGGAGAAGGATCTGGGGGTTTTGGTAGATCATAAGCTTAATAATGGCATGCAATGCAAAGCTGCGGTCTCCAAAGCAAAATCCTTTCTTGTATTAAAAGAGGTATGGACTCCAGAGATAGACATCATTTTGCCCCTGTACAAATCATTAGTAAGACCTCATCTAGAATATGCAGTTCAATTTTGGGCACCAGCTCTCAAAACGGATATCGGGGAACTGGACAGAGTGCAGAAAAGGGCAGCCAAACTGATAAAAGGCATGGAGGAGCTCAGCTATGAGGAAGGATTATAGGAACTGAATTTATTATCTCTTGAGAAGAGATTAAGGGGGATATGATCAACATGTACAAATACATAAGCGGTCCATATAGTGAACTTGGTGTTGAGTTATTCACTTTAAGGTCATCACAGAAAACAAGGGTGCACTCTTTACATCTAGAGGAAAAAAGATTTCATCTCCACATACGGAAAGGCTTCTTCACAGTAAGAGCTGTAAAAATGTGGAATAGACTCCCTCCAGAGGTGTTTCTGGCCAGCACAGTAGATTGCTTTAAAAAAGGCCTGGAGTCTTTCCTTAATGTGCATAATATAACTGGGTACTAACATTTATCCGATTGCCTCTCAGGGGATCAGGAAGGAATTTTTTCCCCTGAAGGAACAAATTGGATCATGCTTTGCTCGGCTTTTTTGACTTCCTCTGGATCAACTGTGGGTTTTTTTCTTTTTTTTTATTGCTTGAACTAGATGGATTTGTGTCTTTTTTCAACTTGACTAACTATATTCTGTATGAATAAGGTATGAATAAGGTACATCGTAGCCCTTATTCATTCATGTTGGGGAAGGCAATATCTGGGGCTCCCTTATGTAAAAAAGTTTCCAGAATCTGATGTCAGAACCCTGCAACCATTAGCCTGTGGCTGTGGGGAAGATGCCCTTGTTCTTATCGACATGGGGACAAAGTGTTTTTCCTCTGGCAAGGTACCCTCCACATGTTGAGGGCATGTGGTTCAGGAGGGAGGTGTACACTCGCTGCACTCCTTCAGGCAACATGCTCAGACAGGGGTCTAGTATAAATTCTGGGATAGACCCCCCACTTTTTTTTGCATGGGGTTCCCCACATAAAATCCATACCTGACTCCATCAGTGATAAGGGTTTAATATTGATTTCCGGGGGTCCCCATGCTATTTTTCATCTTTGCATGGGGTTAACCCTAAAATCCATACCAGACTCTCAGCAAGGATAGGGAACCTGACCCTGGTATGCTCGACCCATCACCAGTCTCCATAGAAATATATTAAACCTGATGTTAATGAAGTATAAACACTGTCCAAAACTATTTATGTCACAGCCATGGTAATGAAAGAGTTGAAACGATTAAGCTAAGATCCAAGCAGAATTTACTTAGAATACATCCTGATATCAAAACATTTTTGGTCTCAGCATCCTATTTTGTAACAAAATAAGAACACCTCCAATATACTGACCTGGAAATAGATGTGAAAGACATTAGAGGCAGTAGAGATTGGTGCTATTGTATGTACATGGCATGAGCATGGAGCTAAATACCAAATATGACTATATATACGCTTTACTTGATACTTGAAGCAAGTTTACAAAACTAAATAACCAGGTGTCAAATTTAAGCAGTCATGAAATGGTCAAGCCCGTCCTTGGGGTGGATCTGGAATCTATGTGATTGGTTGTGATGAGTTGAATGTACTTGGGTTTGGGTTTGGCTCGGCTCAGTACATTTTACTGAAGTTCTAATGACGAATATTCCCCAACTGAAGTTAATAGGAGATTATTCTTAAAGCGGAGTTCCACCCTAAAGTGGAACTTCCGCTGGTTGGATTCCTCCCCCCCTCAGGTGTCACATTTGGCACCTTTCGGGGGGAGGGGGAAGAGGACACCTGTCTTTCCACACTTCCAGGAGCTCTGGCCGGCGGACGCGGCCGCTGACGTCAGAAGCCCGGCTCCCTCCTCCCTGCTCGCTCTGCTACTGGCCGCCTGGCCAGTAGCAGAGCGCAGCAGAGCTTGCGCATGCGCAGTAAGGTGCCCGGCGTGAAGCTGTACTGCTTACACGTCTGGGTTCCCTTACCCGCGATGGAGGCGGCTGCACCCGTCCTCCGATCCGAAGATCGGTGGCGGGTGCCGACATCGCTGGACTCCAGGACAGGTAAGTGTCCTAATATTAAAAGTCAGCAGCTACTGTATGTGTAGCTGCTGACTTTAAATTTCGGACCTCCGCTTTAATCAGTAATGCCAATTTTTTAGGTTAATAGCCAAGGAATTTTCAAACAAATGACATAGGTGTCTGGGCACTAAACAAAACATTTTTTTTAAAATTACATTTTGGTGGGGAGCAGTGATCTTAATACTGATTAAAGTGAAAGGTTCTTTGACAATATATATTGGGGAACATTTTTGTTCTTTTAAAAAAGTGTGTTTAGTCGTATTGTTTTTTTGCTGTTTACTTATTTTATGAATGAATACAGGTACTATGTACCCCTTAATAATTTAAATAGGCGAGGAGCAGGTATATGGGGGCCCCGTCATTTATAAAGGGGGCTTCCAGATTCTAAATAACTCTCCAAACCCACTACACCTGAAGGTGCCAATATAACATTTGGGGGGGCCCCATGGCAGTACACTATCTCTGCCCCTTTGTTTACATTTTACCTGCCGGCTGGAAAACCCTAGCTGAAAGCTGAATAGGCTAGGTGGAGATACATCATTGGTTGTTAGGATACCAGTGGCTGCTGGCTTTTTTAACCACCCCAATACTGGGCACGAAAACCCCCTTCCTGCCCAGGCCATTTTTCAGCTTTCAGAGCTATCACATTTTGAATGACAATTACTCAGTCATGCAACACTGTACACATATGAAATTTGTGTCCTTTTTTTTCGCACAAATATAGCTTTCTTTTGGTAGTATTTAATCACTTGTGGGTTTTTTATTTTTTGTGCTATAAATAAAAAAAAATTGAAAATTGTGTGAAAAAATGCCTTTTTCTTTGTTTCTGTCATAACATTTTGTAAATTAGTAATTTTTCTTCATACATTTTGGCCAAAATTTATACTGCTACATATTTTTGGTAAAAATAACCCAAATTGGTGTATATTATTTGGTCCTTGTGTAAGTTATAGAGTCTACAAGCTATGGTGCCAATCATTGAAAATTGATCACACCTGATCACACCTAATGTACTGACGGCCTATCTAAATTCTTGAGACCCTTTTTGAAAATTAGTCATTCCAAAGTACTGAGTAAGTTGCATGGTGAGTTCTTTTAAGTTGTAATTTTTTCCCACAATTCTTTGCAAAATGAAGATTATTATCATTATGATATATATATATTTTTTTTTACAAAATTGTCATATTAACAAGTTATTTCTCACACATGGCATATGCATACTTGCAACTACACCCCAAAACACATTCTGCTACTCCTAAGTATGGCGATATCACATGTCTGAGACTTTTTCACGGCCTGGCCACATACAGAGGCCCAACATGCAGGGAGCGCCGTCAGATATTCTAGGGACATAAATTACACATCTAATGTCATGACGACCTATCACATTTTTGAAGGCCCTGGAGCCCCAGGACAATGGAATTGCCCACAAAATGACCCCATTTTGTAAAGCAAACACCCCAACAAATAATCTATGAGGCATAATGAGTCTTTTGAACGGTTCGTTTTTTTCCAGAAGTTTTTGGAAAATGTGGGAAAAAAATGAAAACACAGTTTTTTTACACAAAGTTGTCCATTTATAAGATATTTCCATTCCAAAACATAGCATGTACATAGCAAAAATGACACAGAAAAATACATTCTGCTACTGCTCCTGAGTTTGGAAATACCACATGTGTGAGACTTTTACACATCCTGGCCACATACAGAGGCCCAACATTGAACTAGCACCTTCAGGCATTCTACGAGCATAAATTACACATCTAATTTCTCAACCACTTATTACACTTTTGACGGTCCTGGAGCACCAGGACAATGGAATTGTCCACAAAATGACCCCATTTTGGAAAGCAAATACCCCAACGTATAATCTGTGAGGCATAATGAGTCTTTTGAACATGTCATTTTTTATAGTAGTTTTTGGAAAATGTGGGAAAAAAAATTAAAACACTTTTTTTACACAAAGTTGTCGATTTATATGATATTTCCAACACATAGTACGTACATAGCAAAAATGACACCCCAAAATACAGTCTACTACTCCCCTGAGTATGGCGATACCATATGTGTAAGACTTTTACACAGCTTGGCCACATACAGAGGCCTAACATTGAACTAGCACCTTCAGGCGTTCTGCGAGCATAAATTACACATTTCATTTCTCAACCATCCACCTATTACATTTGAAGGTCTTGGAGCACCAGGACAATGGAATTGCCCACAAAATAACCCCATTTTGGAAAGCAAACACCCCAACGTATAATCTATGAGGCATAATGAGTGTTCTGAACATGTCATTTTTTTCCAGTAGTTTTTGGAAAATGTGGGAAAAAAATGAAAACTCTTTTATTTTTACACAAAGTTGTCCATTTACAGGTGGTCCCCTAGTTACAAACATACCACTTACAAACGACTCCTACTTACAAACAGAGGGAGACAACAGGAAGTGAGATGAAATCTACCCCCAGGAAGGGAAATTCACTCCCATAAGAGTTATCTTGGGAAAAAGGTGTCTCTACTGAAGCTTTATCAGCAATCCTTGTTTCCACAACAACTCAAAATTTTCAAAATCCAATTGTCACAGGAACAGGAAGTGAGGTGAAATCTTCTGACCAGGGGCATAGACAGCAAAACAAACATTACAAGGATGTTAACCCTTCCCTATGCTATCCAAAAAACGTAAAAATATTTTTTTTTGGCTGAAGCTACGCTTAAAAAATGTTCATGTTCCTGTTCCGACTTACAAACAAATTCAACTTAAGAACAAACCTACAGACCCTATCTTGTTTGTAACAAGGGAGCACCTGTATATGATATTTCCAACACATAGCATGTACATAGCAAAAATTACACCCCAAAATACATTCTGCTACTTCTCCTGTGTATTGTGATACCACATGTGTGAGACTTTTGCAGGTGATGTTTACTGATAGGTGATGGCGGTCACTGACAAATGATTGGCGATGGTCACTGATGGGTGACTGGTGGAGGTCACTGATGGGTGACGGGTGACTGGCGGTGGTCACTGATGGGGACGGGTGTCTGGTGGTGGTCACTAATGCGTGATGGGTGTCTGGCGGTGGTCACTAATGAGTGATGGGTGTCTGATGGTGGTTACTGATGGGTGACAGGTGATTGGTTGTGGTCACTGATGGGTGACTGGTGGTGGTCACTGATGGGTGTCGGGTGTCTGGCGGTGGTCACCGACGGGTGATGGGTGTCTGGCAGTGGTCACTGATAGGTGATCTGTGTCTGGCCGTGGGCACTGATGAGTGACCTGTGTCTGGCGGTGGTCACTGATGCGTGACGGGTGACTGGCGGTGGTCACAGATGCATGACCGGTGACTAGCGGTGGTCACTGATGGGTGGCGGGTGTCTGGTGGTGATCACTGATGCGTGATGGGTGATTGGCGGTGGTCACTGATGGGTGACGGGTGTTTGGTGGTGGTCACTGATGGGTGACGGGTGTCTGGTGGTGGTCACTGATGGGTGACTGGTGATGGTCACTGATGGGTGATGGGTGACTGGCGGTGGTCACTGATGGGTGACAGGCCACGGGTGACTGGTGGTGGTCACTAATGGGTGACAGGCCACAGTCACTGATGGGTGACAGGCCATGGTCACTGATGGGTGACAGGCCATGGTCATTGATGGGTGACCGGTGACATGCCATAGTCACTGATGGGTGATGGGTGACAGGCCATGGTCACTGATGGGTGACGGGTGACAGGCCACGGTCACTGATGGGTGACAGGCCATGGTCACTGATGGGTGAGAGGCCATGGTCAGTGATGGGTGATGGGTGACATGCCACGGTCACTGATGGGTGATGGGTGACAGGCCATGGTCATTGATGAGTGACGGGTGACACGCCACGGTCACTGATGGGTGATGGGTGACAGGCCACGGTCACTGATGGATGGCAGGCCATGGTCACTGATGGGTAATGAGACAGGCCATGGTCATTGATGGGTGTTGGGTGACACGCCACAGTCACTGATGGGTGATGGGTGACAGGCCACGGTCACTGATGGGTGACAGGCCAGGTCACTGATTGGTGACGGGTGGCACGCCACACTCACTGATGGGTGACTGGCGACACGCCACGGTCATTGATGGGTGACACACCATGGTCACTGTTGGGTGATGGGTGACAGGCCATGGTCACTTATGGGTGATGGGTGACAGGCCATGGTCACTGATGGGTGACAGGCCATGGTCACTGATGGGTGACAGGCCATGGTCATTGATGGGTGATGGGTGACGGATGACAGGCCATGGTCATTGATGAGTGACGGGTGACACGGTCACTGATGGGTGACAGGACACGGTCACTGACGGGTGGCAGACCAGGGTCACTGATGGGTAATGAGACAGGCCGGTGGTGTTGAGGGTGTTGGGTGACATGCCACGGTCACTGATGGGTGATGGGTGACAGGCCACGGTCACTGATGGGTGATGGGTGACAGGCCACGGTCAATGATAGGTGACAGGTGACATGCCATGGTCACTGATGGGTGACTCGCCACAGTCATTGATGGGTGACACGCCATGGTCACTGATGGGTGACGGGTGACATGCCACGGTCCCTGATAGGTGACGGGTGATACACCACTATCACTGATGGGTACACAGGTGACAGGCCATGGTCACTGATGGGTGATGGGTGACATGTCACGGTCACTGATGGGTAACAGGTGACACGCCATGGTCACTGATGGGTGACGGGTGGCACGCCATCGCCACTGATGGGTGACAGGCAGTGTTCTCTGGTAACAAGCTGCCACCGACATGCATGCGCAGCGTGCTCCCAATCGCGCGCATGCGCCATGCAAATGGGTGAAGTACCATTTGTGATCAGCCATGACTTCATCACAGCCGATCACATGGTAAACAGCCGTGACAAATGGCTGTTCACCCCCGTCGGTGACGTGGTGTGTCCTGGGAACACGCTGCCACAGACAGAGCCGGTATGCGCATGCCCGATTGCGCGCAATCTCAGCTTAAAGGGCCAACGTCATATGACGTCTGTCCATAAAGAGACCTGCAATGCTCCGCCATCATTTGATGGTGGTCGGGTGGCAAGTGGTTAAGCTGGGTATACACATTCAGTGTCAGACCCTTGCATCAACACAACAATGTATAATGCAGGGATCTCAGCCTTTGGCTGCAAGCACCGATTGAATGCTGATTTTCCGGTGAGCCTGTTTGACAGAAGCCAGTTGTTAGACTTCTGTAGGCTTCTGTTGAACAGACAGCGGTACACATGTATCGAAAGTCGGTTGGTTCCTGCTGAACTAGCCAACTTTCAGTATGTGTGTACTGGGCTTAACAACCAGCCTGAGCTGTCAAATTAAACAATGGTAACAATAATGCTGCATATATTATTTCCTGATGCAGTCAGATGTTCAGCTCAGTATAACACTCATTTAGTTCGGCCATTCACCAAAACCTCTAAACAAGCAATGTTCAGCCTGAACGTTTGTTTGGTCCTAGCTCATCCCTAGTGCTGGTTCTGCCCGCTAGGACCTTAGAGGACATTGAAGAAACAGTAAATTATTTCCTGGATCACACCACACTTTTCTTGGCAAATTAATACATTTTTTGTATGTATGTATCCAAAAAGCAAAATAATTATAAGCATATGATTATAATGCAAACTCAGATATTTTAATATTTTGTAATGAAAAATATTACAAAATAGTAAATAAATGAAGTACAACTTAGATAGTTACATAGTAAGGTTGAATAAAGACAATAGTCCATCCAGTTCAACCTGTGTAGGTGTACGTGTGTCAGTGTCTATAATTATTTCCCATACCCCTGTATGTTGTGTTCTTTAAGATGCACATCACAGAGTCTGTTAAAAATATCCATACTCCCCACTGCCACCACCGATTGTGGAAGAGTGTTCCACGGCCTTATTGCCCTGACAGTGAAAAACCCCTTGCGCAGATTAACCACTTCAGCCCCGGAAGGATTTACCCCCTTCCTGACCAGAGCACTTTTTGTGATACGGCACTGCGTCGATTTAATTGACAATTCCGCGGTCATGCGATGATGTACCCAAACAAAGCTGATGCTCTTTTTTTCCCACAAATAGAGCTTTCTTTTGGTGGTATTTGATCACCTCTGCGGTTTTTATTTTTTGCGCTATAAACGAACAAAGAGTGACAATTTTGATAAAAAAACATTTTTTTTTTACTTTTTGCTATGGTAAATATCCCAAAAAAATACATATAAAAAAACTATTTTATTCCTCAGTTTAGGCCAATACATATTCTTCTACATATTTTTGGTAAAAAAAAATCTCAATAGGTGTATATTGATTGGGTTGCACAAAAGTTATTGTGTTTACAAACTTTGGGAATGGATTTATGACATTTTTATTTTTTTTATATTTTTTGCTAATAATGGGGGTGATCTGGGATTTTTAGTGGGACTGCAATATTGTGGCAGACAGATCGGACACTTTTGACACTTTTTGGGACCACTGACATTTATACAGCAATCAGAGCTAAAATAGCCACTGATTACTGTATAAATGTCACTGGCACTGAAAGGGTTAACACTAGGGGGCGATTAAGAGGTTAAGTGTTCCCTAGGTAGGTGTTTATAACTATGGGGGGACTGTAGTGACTGAGGGTGGAGATCGAAAGCTGCTCCGATCACTGGGAACAGCAGATCTCTCCACTTCCCTGTCAGAACGGGGATCTGTTTGTTTACATCAACAGATTCCCATTCTGGCTCTGTGAGGAACGATCGCGAGTGGCCGGCAGACATCGCGCCCGCTGGCCATGTGAATCAGCTCCAGAGACGTGTAGCATACAGTCTCTTAAAGCACCGCCATACAGCTACGGTGATTTGCGCAATAGAGCCGACCTGCGGCAGGTCGGCAAGTGGATAAGGTTAAACCGCTTCTCCTCCAATCTCATTGTGTGGCTCCCGTGTCCTCTTACACTCCCTGAGACTGAATAGTTTTTCCTATGCTGGGATCACCATTGAGGTATTTGTATATCTCCATCATGTCCCCTCTCAAGTGTCGCTTCTCTAGTGAGAATAAATTTAGTGCTTGTAGTCGCTCCTCGTAATTGAGGTCATCCAGTCCCCTTATTAATTTCATTGCCCTTCTTTGGACTCTCTCCAATTCCAGCACATTTCTTCTGAGGACTGGTGACCAGAACTGGATGGAGTACTCCAGATGTGGTCTAACCAGAGTTTAATAAAGTGGCAAGATTATCGTTTAATCCCTGGATAGTATATCCCTTTTTTATGCATACTAACATTTTGCTGGCTTTGGTAGCTGCAGCTTGACATCTTTGTGACATACAACACTTTATGGAATCTATCGTTGGAATGCTGGAATTGTATGGAATTGTATGATCTTCTTGTTAAAGGATTTCTTTACATGTTAAAACATTTTGTGTGAGATACATTTATGTCACTTAAAACTCTACATTTCAGACAAACATGAAATTGTTAAATTTAAAGTAAACTTGTCACAAATCTGATCAGTTCAAACTGGACATAGAATTAAAAAAAACAGACCTTTAGATAAACCCATATGCCAACCAGTAGATCCAGGGATAAATGGCTCTAAACGTTTATGTACATCTCAGTTCCCGTTGGCTGCCTTATATGTAAATCTCAATGGCTGTTGACTGCCCTAGTTACATTGCTTCATTGACTAATAGGGAGGCTGAACACGGCTAATGTCAGTTGCCTTTACTTTTAGATCTACGGATTACTTTGCATTTTTTATTGATAATATCTCTGCTTATGCATGTTTTCAGTAAACTGATATACAGTTTACATCTAGCCAACATTTTTGAAAGGTTTATTTTAAGCTAATTCAGAGGACATGTTTCTGTGCTGTGTGAGTTAAACATATTTCTTCTTGACATTCATATTGGTTATCTGGCTACCCTGATCTACTAATCTCATTGGTTATTGTAGTAGAGATTTCTGAATGGACCTACATTTGAAGCTGCAAAAATACAGTCTACTGTATGCTCTCTGGTTCCTTTATAGTTCTCAAAGAGGGAATTTGTAACATAAAGTCCTATAACTAGATGCTAAAGTTGTACACAGAACCACCATTAAAAGCAAATTTAGTTTAGCTCATCTGCATCATTTACTGGACAAGGTAGGCAAGCCATTGGAGGGTTTTGTCGGGTTCTGAAAGCATAATTCAAATGTTTAAGGCTAAGCTGCAGCTGTAAGGTAACTGAACCCATTGCAATGAAATCTGTCAGGAGACTGCATAACCAAAACTATATTCTGCTATTCTGTTAAGACTGGCAATTAATAAATCACACAAATAAATGAGAATGCTGAAGTTTCATGGCAATCGTGTGTTCATTCTGCTCCCAGCAGCATGCATAATATGGTTTTTCCATACCAGCCCCAAGGATTTGTGCTGTAAACTATTTCTACAGGAAGAAAGAGAAAAAAAAGTAGCAATAATTAGCTTCTTTATCTGTTTGGTATTCAGAGCCTTCTAGAAAATGTAAGAGATCTCATAACTATCATATGAAAAATAGAAGGATATATTAGCTTATAGACTAAAACTATGCTTGCTCACACATTCAATATCTGTACATTTCTTGTGCTGTGTTTAAGCTTACTAAAACTAATTATGCGAGAGCACTCAGTTAAATCTATATAATTAAACAGGAATGAGTATTAAATATTAAATAGCAGCTTACGGGAATAAGTGTGTCCGTAGACTTAATTTAAATATGCTTCACAGTGTGAATATCACTGAAAATGGCTAATAAGATAAATCACTTAAAGCGTTTGTTACCCCAGCACTTTATATTCCTGATATGTGCCTGTTGCACTATGTACTTGTATGAAAAAGTATCCTATACTCTTTGTATTGCTTCCTTTATGGGAACTTACTGGTGTTCCTGCCAGTTCCCTTGCTTTCCTATTAAAAACACTAAGCAGGAGAGCACAACATGGTCAGTTCTATAACTATGTAGGGAACTCAGGCTGCTCTCCTCCAATGAACAGACTTTTCCTGACATGCCCCCGCTGCACAGCTATTCACTGACAAGCTCAGTGAGCTGCTGTTTCCCTCCCCAGCTCTTATGCAGCTGAGAACAGGGGAAATGCGATCACTTATAAAAAAAATGGAAAAAGGTATATCTATACAAAACTATTTTGCCCTTCATTTCTATTTTAAACTGAATGGGCTGTTTAGGTGATCGTTTACAATCACTTTTAAGCCTTTCTAAACCCAAAACCAAAAATGTAACATACTGCAGCTTACCATTTGTTAGATATCGTGGCTGCATAGCTCCCAACTGTCCCTCATTTTGAGGGACTGTCCCTCATTCGGAACAATGTCCCTCTGTCCCTCTTTCCTCCTCATTTGTCCCTCATTTTGGTCTGATCTATATAGTTGCATAAAAAATTTACTATTTATCTATCAAAACGTGTTTTTTAGTACTAAAATTTCCTCCAATTTCTAAATAGCTGCTTTTTTAAATTCCAAAAGCAAATATAAAGAAATATTAGTAGTAAAAAAGCAATTGTGGGTTTAACCAATCATTTTGTTTGTACAATTCTCCTTTAAGGGGGCGAGGCATGGGGGTGTGTCCTATGCCTACATACTTTTGCTAACAGGTGTCCCTCATTCCCATCACAGAAAGTTGGGAGGTGACTGCAATAGTTCCATTTTTTTTTTTTTTTCGCCTGGTGATCCTGCCAGTAAAACACTTTTTGTTCTAAGGTGATACTGCTCACTCACTGTACTGCATTTATTAAGTAGCAGTGTTATTACTCTAGGCTAGATTTGAAAAACAAAACCTCCTTCATTACTTGTGAGGTGTTTTGTAGTTCACAAAAGATAACTAGGAAATTCTCGTTTTGTTTGTAATAAAAGTTCATAGCACAGACAGCTAAAAGGACACTTGAATTCTGGCAAGATCAACTTATATTTTTTCTGTAGTGGCAGAAAATGTTGTTGGCCTGAGAAAAAGAAAACACATGTAGCAAACACATCAAAGGCTTTTGATATACTGTAATATACATATACAGTAATTACACATTTTTTTGGAAACCTAAGACTTCTAAGAGCAAGGGTGATGTTAACTGCTGTAATTCATTTATAACACAACCAATCAAATTTAAGTTCACAAAAGATAACTAGGAAATGCTCATTTTGTTTGTAATAAAAGTTCATAGCACAGACAGCTAAAAGGACACTTGAATTCTGGCAAGATCAACTTATATGTTTTCTGTAGTGGCAGAAAAAGGGACTCTATTCATGGGAATAGAGAGCCTAACTCCTAACTGGAGAGGGGGCCTTAAAGTAAGGGAGCTGTCTAAGATTGAAACTAAATGGATCTTCATTTTGAGGAGCCACTCCCCTCTAGGCCTGAATGTTGATATAGACATCAACTGTTTTATTGATAACTCTTGATTGACCCCAGGAACATACCCCGGTGCCATTTCCAATTTTTCCTCGGCTGCTACTCTCCTTATGCCCTTCCCCCCCCTTTTTTACATTTAGTATATTTTCTTGTGCCTTCTCCTCCTCCTCCCTTTTTTTTTTTTTTTTTTTTCCCTTTGTTCCTACATCAGATATTGGAATTTAGATACATGATATTTACCAATGTTGTAGTGTTTACTGGTTGATCACATCTGAAGTTGGTGAGAAACCCCCTTCCCATCCAATTTTGTGCAGATTTTGTTATTTACACTTGTAGTTTTATAATCTTTTATGCAACATCTCTTTGGGTTATACTGCAGTATAACCTATATTTTTAATTTTTTATTTATATATATTTTTTATTAAAAGCACCTCCTCCTTTCTTACACATATATTGCTTTTTTTCTTGCGATGTTATACGGCCGAATAGATGTTTGCCCTCTTCTAATGGAGAGTGGGAACTTAAGATTATGTATTTTTTAGCTTTTGTTTACCCCGTTTGTCATTTCCTTATTACCTTATATTTTTTGGTTT
>BLSH010011801.1:242339-258178 GCA_018402905.1 Glandirana rugosa
TTTTTTTTTTTTTTTTTTTCCCTTTGTTCCTACATCAGATATTGGAATTTAGATACATGATATTTACCAATGTTGTAGTGTTTACTGGTTGATCACATCTGAAGTTGGTGAGAAACCCCCTTCCCATCCAATTTTGTGCAGATTTTGTTATTTACACTTGTAGTTTTATAATCTTTTATGCAACATCTCTTTGGGTTATACTGCAGTATAACCTATATTTTTAATTTTTTATTTATATATATTTTTTATTAAAAGCACCTCCTCCTTTCTTACACATATATTGCTTTTTTTCTTGCGATGTTATACGGCCGAATAGATGTTTGCCCTCTTCTAATGGAGAGTGGGAACTTAAGATTATGTATTTTTTAGCTTTTGTTTACCCCGTTTGTCATTTCCTTATTACCTTATATTTTTTGGTTTCTCACTTAATTTATTGTTCCTATTTTTGCCATTTATTACTTTTTCTATGAAAAAACCCCAAACCAATTTGTTGTGGAATATATCTCGCTAACACCTGACCTATACGACATAGGAAGCGGAAGCTTAACGCTCCCATTACAGTGTGTCGACATTTGGCCAACATGACCCAGGAAATGGAAGCTGAGTGCTTCTAATACAATTGGTTAACATCCGGCCACCACAGGAAGCGGAAGCTTAGCGTCTCTAGTCTGAGCGCACGCTTCCGGTCCGCGAGATGCGTGGCGGGAATGCCTCTATGTGTTGGCGCGGGATACGCTATGCGCCCCTTTTTTGTATGTACAGACTTCCTGGAATAAGGTCAGTATACCAGCTCAGCTGGACGCCTAAGTTGGCTTGATTAACAGGTTGGGAGGGACTTATCCCCCCCAATGAAGGATGTGATTGGCTTAGCCAGATAATGTGAACTATATGTAAAGCGGTGAGAGGAGACAGCCCCCGCGCCCCGGAAGACGTCCTGTAGCGACGAAATCGATCGGGCGGAGAGCTGTCTCACCATCACCGCTGTTTGTTTTTATGCTGTTATTTATCCGGATACATGTGAGTTTAACATTTACTTTTTATTAAATTGATTTTATCAACGATATTACACTATTTGGCCCACTTTTCTTTTTGGTTGGTGTGACTTCCCTGGAGTGGAATCTGGTGAACCGCGGTTTGCTATTTCTTCATTGATCTCCTACCCCTGGAAGTGATTTACAGTACTTCCCACCCGGGATAAGGAAGAATCCAACTGACCATATTGTGTGCTCTGTGAATCCAAGATCGGGGTGGCTCTGTGGAGGCCCAATCCACACATGTGTGTTTGACCTCCTATAATTAGAGGTCCAAGCGATCTGGTAAGGGCACAACTATTCGTGGTGGAGGTCTCGTTCACTGTGGGACTTGTGTGATGCATGTGGATTCACTCTTTTGGAGGATTTGATTAAGGACTTTGTTGAGAGTGGCTGTTTGATCACTGCCACCGGAATTTAAACACATATAGAATTAAGAGTGTATTTATTTCACTTTATATTTTTATGATCTAGGGATACCTTCTACACTTATTTTCATCACTGTGGTTCATACCCTTTCACGAGCGCAGCTTTATTTGGTTATATTTAGAAAATGTTGTTGGCCTGAGAAAAAGAAAACACATGTAGCCAACACATCAAAGGCTTTTGATATACTGTAATATACCTATACAGTAATTACACATTTTTTTGGAAACCTAAGACTTCTAAGAGCAATGGTGATGTTAATTGCTGTAATTCATTTATAACACAACCAATCAAACTTAAGCTTACTCTAGTGATCTCAAGTAAAAGAGGGTCCCTGGGTAGCCATACATTCTTTACATAAGTATTGTTCATTTCACACCTTACTGGATGAGGCTGGTAGTGCAGATTAGAGTTTCTGCATGCTACAAAGAGAATGACATAATAATTCTCAATTTCACTTATAATTGTGTGTTCCCTGTGATATTGTCCTACACAAGCCTTTTTGTTTATAATGTACAATATTAACACATAAAAATGACTGCAAAGGTACATCATATGCATAGAGTTTATTCACAACTGATACAAGAAATTCTCTGCCCTATTTGATTGAGTTTTTATTCTATTCGGTCAGAAATTAAAATGGAAACGAGCACCCCATATTTGCAATCATTGAACTGTCGATGTTCAAAGTCACACACGGGTTTGTTTTGCCAATGCAAAAGTTACTTCTTTATTATATTGCCCTTTTTATATTATTAGAGCTATATATAGTATCGCACAAAAGTGAGTACACCCCTCATATTTTTGTAAATATTTTATTATATCTTTTCATGTGACAACAGCCTTTAATGTCTAAACCACTGGCAACAAAAGTGAGTATACCCCTAAGTGAAAATGTCCAAATTGGGCACAAATTGTCAATATTTTGTGGGGCCACCATTATTTTCCAGAACTGCCTTAACCCTCTTGGGCAAGAAGTTCACCAGAGCTTCACAGGTTGCCACTGGAGTCCTCTTCCCCTCCTTCATGATGACATCACGGAGCTGGTGGATGTTAGAGACCTTGCACGTATCCACCTTCCGTTTGAGGATGTCCTACAGATTCTCAATAGGGGTTAGGTCTGGAGACCTAAATTCAATCACACAGCTAGGTAACACGTCCGACATCAAACACAGTTGCCATGTAGCCACGACCCAATGCATTTCGTCACTTCTGACTTCATCACATGGGTCCCTGTGTCACTTCCGACAAAGTCAGAAGTGCCAAAATGCATTGGGATGTTGCTACACGGCAACTGTGTTTGATGTCGGACGTGTTACCTGGCGGTGCGATTGAATTGAGGTGTAGTATGCAGCATGCTAGCAGCCGTCTTGTGACATTGTATTGATCTAAAGACGTGGAAACTTTGTATTAACTGTAATTACTTTTTAAAATAAACTGTTACCTTAGAGGTTTTACACTATGGTAGGCTCTCTTTGATTTTTTGCCTACATGTGAGTTAAATATACTGATTGCAGTCTGGTGAGCTTTGGATGGATACTGATGGTTGTAATCTGCTGAAGCAAGACTGATTTTTTTTCCACTTCAGAAAACACAGTTGAGAGTCTAATCAGCTTAAGGATCATTCACTGTCTCTAACAGGGTCTTACATCATTGCGGCATTTATGTCTGCATTAATAATTTTCAGGTTCTCCAAATAGAAAAAACAATATTTACACTACAATTTATGATTCATTATCCCATTGACTGATCAGAGACATGCTTATATTCTACTAATATCTGGTGAGCTTTATTCCAAAAGAGTGTGGCAGTTGCACTATTGCACGGTGGTGGAGGACTCATGGTGTTTTAAAGACCTTATTTGGATTATCACATATTATTCACGGATTAGCAGTTTCTTTTTTCACAATGATGAATATGCACTATTTATTTTAAATATATATATATATATATATTTTTTTTTTCTTTTTTATACATTTTTGGGGTATTTATTTATTTATCATTGCGCTACTGTGAATTTATTGTTCTGATCACAATTCATTTTAATTATGTTCACACTTTTTTGTAAATCTAATAATATATGTATATAATAAATCTGTAAATAATTTTGGTATATCGTTCATATTCTTATCGCTTATCACTTTAAATCGTTCTTCACTAATCTATGCAGCCGCAGACACATCTCATGCTCAAAGTTCACAAGAAATGCAGAGAAGTAATCGAATTGCTCTAATCATCAGCACTGCTCAGGGAGTGAGAGCATTGTTGATTAGAGCAGTGTTTGTTGTAGTGAAGATGCAACAAGAAGGCAGCTGATCTGGCATCAGCACCATGAATGTACACCACATGTAATATGAAGTTCTGTCATGCAAGGGTATTCTCCCTTCTTATGTGCCAGCTCCATGTTTACATTATGGGTTCAGAGGATAGCAGGCAGCCAAATCACACCTGGCAAGAGAGAATAAAATGATCTACTAACAGAAAAATTAAAGTGTTTATTTAGAACTTTTTTTCATCAGATTTTATTTTACATTTTTATAACACCACAACATATACAAAAAGACATAATGATTTTGACAAAAATATTGATATGAAAGCCAAAACATCCACAAACCACCCCCCCCCCAACAAAATAATAGATATATATATATATATATATATATATATATATATATATATATATACATATATATAAATACCTTGTTTCTTTTCCCTCCATTATTATATCAATCAACAATCCTCCCACCATATAACTAAGGTCTATTTTCCCCCTACCTCTATATCCACACAATCATAACTGCTAGCTCAATACCGTGCACATATGATCTAACCACGGCGTCCAGATAAAATCGAACCTCTTAGATGAATTTCTTGAGTATGTCTCTCATAAGAGATGCATTTATTGAGATCAAATATCCAATCAGATATAGTCAGAGGATGTGGGAAAGTCCACTTAAAATAAATTTGTCTCTGATCCACAATAGCTCACATATAATAGTGATCTGCATCGGTGGTTTGAGCACTGGGCTGTCAAGATAACCCAGTAACCATATTAAGGGATCTACCGAAAGATTAAAATCTAAGATCCCATTAAGATTTTAGGACTTTTTCGATGTATTAGTTCACAGCACCTGCACCTGCAGAGTTTAGTGAGGACCTGCTAAATTATTTTGCTTCATATTTAAATCATGTAAATAGTTGACTGTCCATGTCTACTTTAAAGAGAGAGTGCAAAATATGATGCAGCTGTGCATGGTAGCCTATCAGCTTCTAACTTCAGCTTGTTCAATTAAGCTTAGACAAAATAAAACTGAGCTGGGCTAGGGAAGTGACATCAGCACATCCCTTAGCATCTGACACCAGCCAACACTGTGAATTTTAGTGCCAGCTGTGACAGAGGCAGGCGTACTGAGGGAAAGCTGGCGAGATGAGTATCAAGGACTCTAATGATAATAAATAAATACATTTTATTTATAGGCATCTTTCAGAACACTCAAGGTCACCTTAAAAAAGATAACAACAAAGAAAAAAGTAAAGAATTTAAATACAATTAAATACATTACATAACCATTAAATTACAAAATCAAAACAATGAAGTCAGGCAGAGTATGCTAGTTTAAAAAGATGAGTTTTGAGATATGATTGGATAGGAATCAATATTGCGGATGTCAGGTGGCAGGATGTTCCAAAGTCGGGGGGCAGAGCAGCTAAAGGCTCTCAATCCCACAGTGGTCGGGTGGGAAAATGGAGCATTGAGATAAATGGAAGAGTAAGACCTAAGAGTGTGGAAGGGTCTGTTGATATGCAGGAGTTTAAAAGGGTATGGAGGAGCAAGGTTATGAATGAACTTAAAGGTAAGTAACAGAAATCAGTAAGACATTTGACCGGAAACCAGTGGAGCTAAACGACAGTCATTAAAGGAGGGGGTTCTGGTGATGATGCGAGTAGCAGAGTTTTGAAGTTCTTTGGGTATACTTCATAAAGACACTTTGCTTTCAGCAGGGAAGGTGACAGTATCTCTTTAAAGAGGAAGTAAACCCTGGTGGGGTTTACTTCCTCTATATTCCCCTGCAAAGTAAAAGCATAATGGGCTACTATGCATCACATAGTAGCCCATTATGTGCCATTTATCTGCAAATCAAGCCTGCAATGTCCCCTTCCGGGGCCGCTACTCCAGCTCTGTGAATGGCCGGAGTCACGTGAAATCACTCTCACACAAGCCAGTCACAGCACGAACACAGTGAAGAAACGGCACAGTGGGCCGTTTCTTCACTGCGCATGTGTCGAATGATGTTGTCAATGACTGTACACTGTATATCTCCTAAACCGTGCAGGTTTAGGAGATATGCAGGGAACCTACAGGTAAGCCTTATTATAGGCTTACCTGTAGGTTAAAGTGGCTGTCACGGGTTGTCAACCACTTTCAGTGTGAGGTAAAGTGCAGTGAAATAACCTTGTGCTCAATTCAAACATCCAGTCATGGGCAAGAGACTCTTTAATTTTAAAACTACCCTATATGTTATTGGATGTTTTTATTATGGTCAATTTACCTAATTTAGTAAATAGGTCTAGTGACGACATCCAAGGGATCTTGAAAGTGTTCTATTTAGGGATTGCAAGATGTTCACCTGAACCCCAAAGAGATCACCATCGGTTTTTGATGCAGATAGTGTTAACAACTATGAGATATGGTTAATGAACTCACAGTTTTGTAACTGCAGAATTGCATTGAGATGTAAAATAAAAAAAAAAAGAACCTGAAAATCAAACCATTTTGGAATTATGTTATATCTGTATAGATATGATTGCTTACAACAGATTGATTGTGTTTAGAGGCTTTGTCTATGCAACTTTTGGTTTTGTCTTGCTTTCCCTTTTAAAATAAGTACAAATCTCTTGACATGCAGTTCCATGGTATAACCATTAGAACAACTCTCCAAACGTGTTTTGCAATTGGTTCTCCCAATGTTTAATAATCTGCTATGGGTAATCATAATTTAACAAGTGAAAGCAAGGAGTATACCATGAAAGTGACTGTCAGTGACTTGGAATTGTTTCAAAAAATAATCTGCAACTATGTGGAGAAACAGTTTAAATATATTTTACCTACTTTGTTTTTCATATAGAAAATTCATTAGCAATAAAATAAAACTGGAAACCTGTACTATAGAGCTTGATGTACATGGTTGTAAAATGTTTATATGTACTTCACAATATAAAGAAAATATAGACATTTGCAACAGCTTCCTCTATTAATCATGCCTGATGCCTAAAATACACTCAACAGCATAATCATTGGGCTATATTACACCTTAAAAGCTCTCTACTCCTTTAATCAAGAAAATAAATCAAATCGTTGTGCTATGAAATTTTGTGGTCATGCATGAAATTTGAATATGAATTTTAAATCTTTTCGAGTTTGTGGTTGTTTACGTTAATTATAAATATTCATGCTTTGAAAATGTGCAGATTACACATTTTTGTTATATTTATAACCATGAATACATATTTCATTCTTTAACCACTTCAGCCCCAGAAGGACCACAGCACTTTTTGCGATTCTGCACTGTGTCACTTTAACTGACAATTGCGCGGTCGTGTGACCTTGTACCCAAACAAAATGTGCATCCTTTTTTCCCCACAAATAGAGCTTTCTTTTGGTGGTATTTGATCACCTCTGCGTCATTTCTGATCACCGCTATAAACAAAAAAAAGCAAAAATTTTGCAAAAAACAACATTTCTTACTTTTTGCTAAAATACATATCCAAAAAAAATATAAAAAAATGAATTTATTCATCGGTTTTGGCTGATTTATATTCTTCCTCATATTTTTGGTAAAAAAAATCACAATCTGCGTTTATTGATTGGTATTCGCAAAAGTTGCCACGTTTACAAACCACTAGACTTCATTTCTAGAGTTTTTACATTTTTTTTTTTTACTAGTAATGGCAATGATCTGCGATTTTTATTGGGACTGTGATATTGGGGTGGACATGTCTGACATTTTTGACACTTTTTTGGGACCAATGACATTTATACAGCGATCAGAAATAGAAATAGCCACTGATTAATGTGTAAATGTCATTGGCAGTGAAGGGTTTAACCTGCAGGGGGTGATCTAGGGGTTAACTGTGTTCCCTAGGAGTGTTCTAACTGTGAGGGGGCTGGGCTGCCAGAGGTATAAGAGATCTAACTAATCCCAGTTACAGGGATCAGTAGATCTCTTACATGCCCACTGACAGAGTGGGGAACTGGCATGTTTACATCGGCGGTTCCCCGTTTTTCCTCTGTGCTAGGCAATTGCGGCTCGTCGGCGGAGATTGAGTCCGCCCGAGCCATGGCCACACTTCTGCAGAGTGCGGCGGGCACAAGAGCCCACTACAGCGTACGTGCGAGCCGCCATTTATAGATGGCGCCACATTGCAGCAGTAAATGTACGCGACGCAGTCGGGAAGCGGATAATATTGACATATTTTCAGGACAATTAAAGCTAAACTTTAGGCAAACAGTGAAATACTAATCACTGTCTGGTAGGCTACAAGACCTGCATTTTCTTCACTGCAGTTATGTAATACAACTAGTTTTTGTGCCCCCCGCCCCCCAAGACTATGACTAGAAAGTAAAGGAGAAGCAAAACACTGATGTGCTCATCTTTCTGTCACTCTGCTCTCTGTTCCTATCACATAAGCACCACAGCACTCCTTGTACTATAAAGTATGTCTTCCTATTTTACTCTGTGCTCTGTTGTATAGCGAATGACAAGAGGCTAATGCCAAGGCGCATTCAAAAATAAACCTGCTGCCTCTACATTTAATAATATATCAATGAATGCAGAGATACAATATTGTGTGCCTTTTACGCTTACCTGGAGTTCAGTTTTAAGTTTTGCATTCATCCTCCATTTACAATGAGTTCTCTTATTTTTATTCCAGCTCCTACACATTTATAACCCTTATGGATCAGAGAAATCACTATATTTTAGCTATGGGTCTATTCTTGACAAAAAACTTTGTCAATACTTATGACCCTGATATAATACATATATGCTTTTGTTCTGGAAAAACAAAACTTTTATCAATATGAGCAATATTTGTTACTTTTTTAAAATATTGCAGTGCTGCATTCAGTGCCAGCTCACGCCATGTGGAAACCGCATGCGTTTTTGAACAGGAATCACATACGGTTATTCAGCAGTGTGATTTGAGCCAACATTCTGCATGGTTCAAATCACAATGAATTCAAACCAAAATTGTGCAGGGCCCTTTTTTTGGCCGCACCAGAGTCGGATTGCATGGGTGTTTACGTACATTTTGCACTGCTTTTTGCAATCAGATTTTGGGGTTTTGTTAACTTAACATACTTACCCACAGCAGTTTGCATGAACGGGGTGCGATTTGGATGCGGTGTAGAATCCACACAGAATTTGCTGAAGTATGAACCAGCACTAACTGACATTTAGGTTTCTTTGCCAAAGGATCACAGAATGTTTACCAAGATGTAAGTTTCCTTTGAAAAGTGAATATTAGTGAATACAGTAAAGCTGTGTTCACTTCCCTCATGCAATCATGTCATCATAAAATTCTATTTTTTACAATATTCCTTATACATGATTGGGGCAGTTAAATAGCTTTATCTTCTGTGGACATCAATGACAATTACTTTAAACAGCACATAAAAGAACAAATCGAAATACACTGTAACAACAGTATTGCTACAATATATTAATAAATGGTTCCTGAAAACACTGTTCACAGGGTCTCTTTCATGCTGCTGCAGCACTTCTGTGACACAGACCAGGACCCAACTGTTGAAATGTCATCTTGTCTGGCAGTTTCACACAACTCTGGAGCTTCAAAGGAGATAAAGAAGATGGGGGTGGCGTAGAACCAAGGCATACCAGGTAATCTGAAGTTTTTTAGGGCATACCCATACACCCAAGTTTCTGGTAGGAGAAAGTTTTAAACACAGATTGAAAATTCAGCACTGAGTAAGGTTTAATCCACACAACAGGCTTTTACCCACATTGGTAGCTTCTGCCACACCATTCTATCATCAGCCACACTCCACCAACATTCTGGACACTCTCATTCAGTGAAGAAATTAGGGGGTTGTAATTTTCCTTTCCTGCGTAAATAAGAATGCAGTCACTGTGGTGCTGGAATTGTACAGATGGCAGAAACCTGTGCTGGAGCTGCAGAAGAAAAAGTCTGTTTGGGATATAAAGCAGAGGGTTGCCAACAGCTTTAAAAAAAAGAGAGATCTTGAGAAATCTAAAGAAATAGTGGAACGGCTTATTGTACCAACTATAAGGTATGCTTTTTGACATTTTCTATAAATGTATTGGTAATATGACAACTTTGGATAGCATTGTGGAAGTTACTCTGTAACATATGTTAGAAGTGTGCAAAAAGACATAGGCAGCAGTATTCACTGTCTTGGAATTTACAGATCTGTCAGCCAAATTAAGAAAAAAATACATAGATCAGTAAAAATATTACTGTAATTAGCAATATATAACTTTCTTAAAGGAAATATTTCACAAAAGAAAATACCCATATGCATGTATTGATCGAATATACAAAAGACAAATTGAGACTTTTCAGATGCTACTTAAAATCATAACACATTTGGTTGATATATATATTTATAGATTAAATATCTTTATTAAATAATGTGCCTAAAATCACAAAAACCAAGAAAGAATTTCTTTCCAATACATGTAGAGAGAACCACCCTCTGGCCACTTACCCTACAGGTTCTTGTTCCCCACAAACAGACAAAAGATTTCCTAGCACACCCCAGGTTTCCCAGCCTGCAAAACAACCAAATTTGCCCTGTTTAACAATTTACGTTAAAAAACAAATATGTGCAAACAAAACCCTCTGTTTCTAACGTAAACTGTTGGACAGTGATTGTTTTGCAGACTGGCTGGTAAGTGTGCTGGGAAATCATTTATCTGTTTGTGGTGTGCATTGCCCTTCCATGTGCACCTTGCTACAAAGGCCAGTTATAGGTTGGGGTAGTTACCACTTTTTGTAAGGTTATTGCTCCCACCTGTCTGGTGTCTTCCCTCTTTCCCTTCCTCACTTTTATACCAGCTGGTACCCAGGATGACCTTTTTTGTGGGAGCACCCCTGGATACCTAATGTAGGAATGGTTTCAGGACTCATATTGGCTTATTGGTGGTTGTTACAGATATATTTCTGAGCAAGATCTAGATACCTATTATATGAATGCCACATTGATAGAAGATGGATGCTGGAGACAGTAATGCTTCTTTACAAATGTAATATTCACAGGTGATTCTCCAAGATTGTTTGTGTTTGGGTTTTCCCTAGCATCCTTATTCTATTCTGGAATTGGGAGTTGGATATATCTCCTCTATAACTTTACTTTTGGTATGTGAGTTGGAATAAAGATGCATGGCTTGGGGAACACACCTCCAATATAGATACACAACCTTGCTTTAGTTTTTGCCAATGAAAGGGCCACACAGCCTAAAAAAAAGAAGTGTTTTATGTGTTCCCCACAAAGTGTATCACTCATTAAATATTTTAGAAATAATTTTCCTTGCCAGAGAAATTCATATTGCTTATATGTAGAGAGGTAGCTAGCTATGAACTTGGTAGAAATATAGGTTGATCAATAAGGATATGTGATGCCAACTGTAAACCAACTCTACAGGAAAGAAACTCTTTCTTGGTTTTTATGATTTTATAAATTTTATTTTATAAAAATATGTACGTAAAAAAAAATGTAGCCAAATGTATTATGATCCTAAGTAGCATGAAAATCTTACACATTTCTCTTGTGTATAGTATCTACAATTTCACATTTACCCTAATAGCTGTGTAGGATCTTTTGCATGTATCAGGTAGAAGCCTATCTCTGTTCTAGAGCAGTAAAGGTGAAGTGATAGAGCTTTGATTTTGGTGGTGCATTGACCTGGAATTAGCATGAAACTGTGACTTGAGAGATGCCAGTTTCTACTTGAAGCTTGAAATGGAAATGACAAAGTTATAGAATGTGCTGCTCTGCTAAAAGCATTGATATGTTTCAATATTTGTTATGAATTGTGAGAAAACTTTATAATATGTGTGCCTTTAGGGCTAAATAATGTGACAAATTGAATTAGAAATATATATACAAAATAATGGTTCTCAGGTGGTCTATAAAAAATGGTGTATACACCTTTAAATAAATAAAGTGACGTATGCAATATATAAATACCCAAATGAATTCGTACAATAACAAGATCCAGTGAAATGTTCAATAAAAAAGCTTAAAGCTGTGAGTCCATTTCAACCATAAAATACACAGTGATAAAGAGGGAAAAAAATACAATTAAAATCAACAGCAATCCTTATCAGGTTAGTGCACAACCCTCCACCAATACATAGTATGTGTTTTTCTGTTGGGATACTGCTTCTTGCTTCAGTTTCCTAACAGAAAAACACATACTACTTATCGGTGGACGGATTTCTTTTTAACCACAATCTGTTACATGATAGCGTGAGAGTAACACCTTTGTACATTGAAATGGAAGTGTTGTGTTTTGTAAGAAATTCTTAACTTCACAAAATTTAAACAGCTATATAGTAAACTAGCCTGGAAACACAAATGGCCATCAAGATCAAGTTTTCCCTTACTCCAGCAGTTATGGTCCAGAGGAACACAAAACAAAATCCTGTAAGGCAATTATGACCACTCTCACCTCAGTTGAGAAACAAGGAATTTATTTATATTGTCAAAGTAATCATTACTGTAACCTCTAAAAGTGGAAATGCAAAAACAGCCCTTCAACTTATGTTATGATACAAATACAGTATATTGTTTCCAAAATCTCTATATCAAAAGGGATGTGAAGTCAACACATAGGGGTGTTATCAGGTTATATTACCTGTAGATCAAGAATATGTGAATGAGGAAAATACCATATTATGGCCACTAAATGGCGTTGAACTATCAAGGAAATAATTATACTCCTGATCTCCATTGAAAAATAGGAACTGCACAAAAAATTGCCTAAGAACATTCAATATGTTAGATTCCCACAAAATTAACTTACATACAGTTTCGATGAATGAACAGCTATGCAATTTTTTATAAAGACACCCCATAGGGATTAGAAAATCGAAAACAATATGTCTTCATGCAAGCTTTCAATTTTTTTTTTGTGCATACTCTCAATTGAAGCAGCAATCCACCACCTAACGATAAGTGTAATGATTGCATAATAATGTTTATTAAAACCAAAGATTAAAAACAACAAGCTCACTTACATACAGAATGTGCGCAAAGCACAATGTGTATCACATAAGGTATAAAACCTTCCAGCAACAGGTCTGAAATACAGCAGAGCAAGTGCTGACTGAAACAAGCTAACTTCCAGCATACAATAACCAAGCCAGCTCAATCCTTCCACCAATTGGTACCTGACATATGCCACGAGCTACATGTTTTGTGAGTACTATTCCTTTTTTATACATTTTACTATTATTGCTGCATGTGGTAGGGTATTTCACAAAATAAACTTTATTTGTAGCCAAAACCTTTTGGATTTCTGAAGTTTTAGAGTGGTGAAAGCTCTGAAAATGTTTACCCTATCTTTTTTGGCCTTGTGACCATTGTCGCTGCAACTAAAAATGATAAGCAGTGTAAGTGCAATAGAAGATAAAGGAAAATGTTTAAGTGGGGACAATTGTTCTACTGATGCAGGTATAGGTGGGGATTTCCTTTCACTTCTTTTTGTGTTGCTGTAAGGGGTAATGAAGGGAAAGCTCCCAATGGCACAGTAGACAGGAGAATATACAATAGTTTTAACCTTAACCTGCTTTATCCAAAACAAAAATAAAAATTTTGGAATAAATGTTAAATCATTATTGCCTTAAAGAACCCCGTTCTTAGCTGAGGGTAAAATCACCCCTGCATTTTTTTTAAATGCTTGGAATAAAAAAGGTAATTTGCCAATTCCTTAAATTAACTTAGGGTAGTAATAATGATAATGAGTTTATTTTTAAGATATTGTTTTTCTAAATTTAGCATCCCAATTTGTGGGCCTCTCATACCCTTTATTAGCATGGCTTACATGTATAACCTTTATATTTATCTTTAGAAACATTACATTTCACTGTTAGGCCTCATACACATGGGTGTTTTTTGCTGCTCTCCATATTAATCAATGGCCCCATAAAAACGCTGAAGTTTTTGAGCTGTAGATCGCGTTGGCGTTATTAAGCTGTAAATCAAACGCAGGACCCGTGCGTTCCGAGGCTGTAATATTATGGCGTTTTTGCTGCTGAGCCGGTAAAACACTCACTAACACTCACTAACGCGCATTTACGCCGTAGAGATGTTAACCGCCGTTTTTAGCGCCGACATTTTCAGGTTAAAAAATAGCAGAGGAATGTTTTTTTTAAAAAAACGCCTATTGGCGTTCACTGACACTCACTAACGCTCATTAACGCCAATGAAAAACGCAGACGAAATCGCGCTTTTGATGCCGATTTTTACCTGATGTCGGTCCCAACGTTTTGCTATTACGCCCTTGTGTATGAGGCCCAACTTTACAACTGTCAAGATTCTTTACAATATTTTGATTTGTTTTTAGCAAGAAAATTAACAAGAAATATAATTCTTATCACACAAGAAGTATTGTTAGGAATAGCACACAAAAACATAGATACTATATAAACTCATAAACATGTGCATGATGTAAACCAAAACCATGTTGAAGCCAGGCATCTCAAATAGAGGATTGTCAGATAGGAGCATTCATTTTTTTCTTGATGAAGTTGTTTGAGTAAAGTAAGTTTGTCTCTAGGTTAAGGCAATGTGTCAAAGTGGTTAAGGTGTGGATAGCAGTTTTGAGATACTGCAGCTAATTGTCAATGCTGTAATATCCTTCGTTTCTGGAGTAGGCAGCCATGCAATAAGGGGAAACATATAATCATTGTAATGTAAAAATTATATTACTTGGGAAAGTTGAATGATAAAAATAGAAAGACCAAGAAAAATAGGTAAAGGGAGATGTTAAAGAAGGAGAAAAAAGATAGAAATTAAGGAAGTTAACAAGGAGAATGGTGGGAGAGGAACAGAAACAGGCTACAGATGACCAATTACAAGTTTGTTAAGATGCTAGCTTCTATTAGTGAATTGGTGTATTCTAACCAGGGTTGCCAGATGCATAAAAATGTACTGTGTGTATCTCTGAGGATGCTGGTCTATTTTAATTTATCTTTATCCCATTCAGCCTTATTTTGACCTCCTTTAAAAGAACAATTGTTTTTTTTCTGGTTACTTTCAATTTCATCCGATAAGTATAAAGAGTAAAAAGAACTTTGTGCTTTGAGTGTTCTGTTCACAACCACCAGTACTCAGTCTTTAAGAATTCACTTTTAGGATTTCCCATTATGCCTTTTAACTAAAATATTCCTGTTCACCATTATCTGTTTCTATTTTTTTAGACATGTCTCCATTTTTTAAATATTTTTTTCTTTTGTTTTCTGTGTCTTTGATAATCCACTTATTATTAAAATAAAATATTGAATTTCAACTTGTATACATATTATCAGTCTGGAAGTATTATAAATATTTCCAGACTGATGCATTTGATACAGTCTGGTCTATTATAAATTGCCAAATCTAATAAAGCTGTTCTTTCTGTTTCAATAATTTTTATTCAGTTTTAACAAGTAGCTAACATGCTATAGTTCCACCCACGCCTGGGCTAGCCTTGAGTTGTGACTTTAATCAACACTTATATGTATATAGCTACGATTTAAGTGTATCAAAGTATGGATAGAAATCTGCATCCTTTACTAGAAACATTAGCATTAATGCCGCAATTAATTTTTTAATAGTTATAAATACCCATAATAAGCACCGTGCCACCCATAATTAGGGCCTCATACCTGTTTCCCGCGTTTTTAATTTGACCAGCATACTCATTTCAGCATACTAATTTATGTGAGCTGGCTTATTAACCCCAATGAGCAAATCACAAAGAATACACCCTCTATGTATATTTACAGATACAGACTCCATTTTGCCACTAGCTTCAAATATTTCTTATTTCAGATCTAGTTTTAGACAATATATCTCCCACATTTCATAACATAGCCCACACTTTCCTTGAAACATGTTTTGTATACCTACTGAGTAGTAATCATTGTCTATCTTCAGGAGTTCCATGCCATTATTTTTTGTGTGGAAGACTCCCTGCATTTGGTAGCATACTTGTTGTTATATTTTTAGGATTATAATTTTTGTGTTATAAGTAGAGTTGAGCGAACACCTGGAAGTTCGGGTTCTGCTGGTCCGTCCGAACTTCGGGACAAAGTCCGGGTCCGGGTCCGGACGGAACCCGAACGATCGCACGG
>BLSH010011835.1:16946-27089 GCA_018402905.1 Glandirana rugosa
TTTTAAACACTCAATATATCTGCAAGTAACACATAGAAAACACAGAGTTAAGCCCAACATGACAAAACGCCTTATCGAGGCTGTGTATAAGGATATTTCCCAATAGCAACAAGCATTTTAGATTTTAAAAGGTGGATGGCTGTCAAGTAAGAGATAAGGATTGGGGTAACGTCCAGTGTAAGATTATGGTTATCAGAATCAAGATGAGATGTGGCCATATGATGTAACTTCAATGAAAAAAAATGTATGCAAGGTAGCTAAAACTTTTTTTTATGTTGCCTTGCTGAACTAATAAGCAAAAAAAGAAAAAGGGGGGCTGCGCTAATTGATTAATAAGACAAATACCCAATCAAATGAATCCCAGAAAAGGAAATTATAAACATATAAAATTGTTATAAGACAGATGGAAAGTCCGAAATGTCCATATATGTCTCAATTCTTGGATGTATTCTCAAATCGGAGACAGTCGTGATTCACAAACAGGTTCCCAAAGTGAAGTAGAGGTAGAAGTGAAGTAGAAAGTGTAGACCATAAAAAACAAAAGGGCTCACATAGCGTGATACTGTATAGGAACTTTAATAAAAAGATAAAAAAACTCACAATGGTTGAGCAAATTCATATGTAAAAGCCGGCAAATGTGTCTCACAGATAACACGATAAAATCACAGTGACGTCAGCGCGCCCTCCCGACGTACGTTTCGTCATTACCAGACGTCGTCTTTCTGCTGCCAGTCGTTCTGGACATCACCTATTGGGAGTATTGAAGCAGAGGTCGTGTGGGGAGTTCCCTGCACCCATGGCTGGGGATAAGCCATAGGCGGTTTTCTTTTACATATCTGGTGAGCCTCCAAGATGTTGGTGGTGGAGTACACAGCATGCTTTATCCAGCACTTTGGGTGAATCACTTTGGGAACCTGTTTGTGAATCACGACTGTCTCCGATTTGAGTATACATCCAAGAATTGAGACATATATGGACATTTAGGACTTTCCATCTGTCTTATAACAATTTTATATGTTTATAATTTTCTTTTCTGGGTCATTCATTTGATTGGGTATTTGTCTTATTAGGGCTCTTTCACACATACGGACCGTTTAGGTCCGCCTGTCAGTTTTTCAGGCGGACCCAAACGGACGCTCCATTGTGCTCTATGGAGGGGCGGGTGTCAGTGGTGACATGTCCGCTGACACCCGATCCGCTCCGATCCGCCAGAAACAGGCGGATGGAAGCCCTATTTTCCATCCGCCTGGCGGATCGGATTGGATGAGCACGGACAGACGGTCCGTGTTCATCCGATTCTCCATAGAGGAGAATGGAGCTGTGACAGGTCAGTCTCTGCACGGCATTGAACGCCGCTTACATAAGTGGCCACGAAGTACATATGTGTTCGCTTCTGCGTTCGAGCTCGCGGGG
Organism: Glandirana rugosa; assembly: GCA_018402905.1. NCBI lineage: Eukaryota > Metazoa > Chordata > Amphibia > Anura > Ranidae > Glandirana > Glandirana rugosa. Next base: position 18,360 of record BLSH010011835.1, read on the forward strand.
ACTTTACATTTTTTTTTCAGTCCGCTAGGCGGACTAGACGGCCGCCTAGGGCACACTGCCACCTAGATCCGTCACTTCTCTGTATGCATGGATCATTTATGTCATCACAGGAGAGCTACGACTGGCAGCACACACCAAGGGGGGAAAGGTCTGTGATGTAAGGAGGAGGGCTGTCATGTGAAGGGGGGAAAGAGGGCATTGAGGTAAAGGGGCTGTGATGTAAATTGGGGGACTTGGATGCAAAGAGGTCTGTGATGTAAAGCGGGCACTGTAACGTAAAGGGGTGCTACAGTGCCACTATTTGTCTTCAGGCCGGGTCCAGAGGCGCAGATGCAGACCACGGCTGAAGGACTAGGTGGTGAGACCCCGCAAAAAATCTCCACTTCAACGTATACATGGGCAGGGAAAAGGGGGTGGAGTTAAGGGGGCAGCAAAATGAGGTGCCGCCTAGGGTGACAAAATTCCTTGCACCTGCCCTGCCCGTCAATCTGTTATAGGCCAGGCGGGAAGGTGCCAATTAAATGTTACATGTGTGCTATAGTGTTTGTGTGATCTCTCTTTACACAACCCGTAAGACGTAAACTATCATGTAACCGCGATAAACCACCTTCTAAAGGTCAGAATAATTCTAAGATTTTCAGATCTTACTTACTCGCTATTATACTGAATATCCGGGTCCATACGTTAAATCATTTAAAGTTCTCCTTAATTATTGAGTACTTTTGAAAAAAATGCCATGAGGACAATGGCTGTCATTTATATTGACCTATGATATAATATAATACCTTAATACTGGCTGATTGACTTTGTCTCCATTGGGCGTCTCTGGTGCTGGAAAATGAATTCATTGTGCGTCATGGTTGATAATCTCAGCAAGAACCTGTTGTCTGTGGAAGCTCCTAATGGACACCTATCCAAAGCAGCAAGCGGCAAAGAAAATATCATTCAGCTGGAAATAACAGTAAAGAAAAAGTCTCTATGAATAGCCTTATGTGTGCCCTATTGTCAATGCATCTCTACTAAGTACTAAGTACCCCAGGCTGACATTTTCCTCGGGGACACAGAACACTATCATTAGCCGTATAGCTGCGAAAACAAGCTCCTCTATGTTTGCAATTATCAGGAAACATTACCATGTTTTGTCACCTTTGCAATGGAAATATTTACGATCCTTCAGGCCTGATTCACGCCTATGCAGGTTGAAGTTTGCATTCTCCAGGTGCATTTTGCGTTTTTAAATGCACGTTTTTGATCTATTGAAGTCTATGGGACCAAAAACCAGAAAAATAAAATTGCTGGCCCTTTCCATAAAATGCATAGATGTGAACTACATCTATAGGAAACCATGTTAAATGGGCTGTAGCGAGTTTCTGCAAAACTGAAAACGCACTAAAAAAATGTATAGGTGTGAACCAGGCCACTGCAGATCACTCCACATAGAAGTAAAATAAAAATAAAAAAATCATGTTTAGGCTCGATTCACATTTATGCATTTCGCTTTTATTTATTTATTTTAGGTACTTATATAGCGCCGTCAATTTACGCAGCGCTTTACATATACATTGTACATTCACATCAGTCCCTACCCTCAAGGAGCTTACAATCTAAGGCCCCTAACTCACATTCATACATATTCTAGGGACAATTTAGACAGGATCTAATTAACCTCCCAGCATGTCTTTGGAGTGTGGGAGGAAACCGGAGTACCCGGAGGAAACCCACGCAGGCACAGGGAGAACATGCAAACTCCAGGCAGGTAGTGTCGTGGTCGGGATTCGAACCAGCAACCCTTTTACTGCTAGGTGAAAGTGCTACCCACTACACCACTGTGCTTTTCAGCGTTTTTGCAGTGCTTTCCGCGTTTTTACAGCGATTTTGCCGCAATTTGCATTTTATTTTATTTTTTGTGGGAAATTTTGTTGCTAGGCCGATTTAAAAACGCGAATCGCAGCAAAATGGCAGTAAAAACGCATCAAAAACGCAGCACTTGCGTTTTTCTTGCATGCCCATTAAAGTCTATTACATGCAAAACGCTGCATTTTGCAGCGGAAAAAAAAAGTCCTCGACCCTTTCCAAAAATGTGGAGGCACAACAATGCATTGATGTGAACTTGTTCCATAGGAACCCATGTTTAAAAAATTCCCTGCATTTCTGCAAAATGCATCAAAAAACGCATTAGGCTCAATTCACATCAATGCATTTTGCTTTTCAGCGTTTTACTGCTTTTTGCTGTGTTTTCCCGCGTTTTTTTTTTTTACCGCGATTTGCGGTTTGTGTTTTTTTTTTATATTTAATTTTTTTTTTTGGGGCGGGGGGAATTTTGTTGCTAGGCAGATTTAAAACGCAAAGCGTGGTAAAAATGCAGTAAAAACGCAGCTCTTTCTTTTTTCTGGCATGCCCATTGAAGTCTATTACATGCAAAACGCTGCTTTTTGCATGAAAAAAATTCCCCAACCCTTTCCAAAAATGCAGAGGCATAAAAAAGCATTGATGTGAACATGTTCCATAGGAACCCATGTTAAATAAAATCCCTGCATTTCTGCAAACTGCAAAATGCATAAAAAAACGCACTCAGTGTGAATGGAGCCTAAGGCCTGATTCACATCTATGCATTTTTAGTACTTTTTGCAGATTTGCGCTACAGTCCATTTAATGCAAAAAGCACTAAAAATGCATAGGTGTGAATCAGCCCTAAGCCCTGGTTCATGCCTATGCAGGTTGCAGTTTGCATATTCCAGGTGCATTTTGCTTTTTCAACACACGTTTTTGATCCATTGAAGTCTATGGAACAAAAAAACTGAAAAAAGTCGATACAAAAAAAAAATAAATAAATAATGCAGCTGCGGCTCCCGGACGCCACGACAACTGCTGTAATTTTCCATGCATGCATGTGCACCTTAACACAGCTATTGCAAAAGCCCAGAGGGCTAGCTCATACTTGCTGTCAGGGGACAGTAAAAACTGTGTTTGCTTGAGCAGCAAATAACCCCCCTGGCTGCCCCTCTTCATGTAACAGAACAGCCAGAGGGGGTTGTACACAGATAGCAAAAATATGCCTCCCGTCTGTCTGCATAGCTCGCAACTCAGAGGCGGCCCTCTAATTAGGCAAATTAGGCAGTAGCCTAAGGCCTCGCACTCACAGGGGCCCTGCAACCGCCTAATTTGACACTGACACCAGCAGCGCCGAGATAGAGAGTACTGACACCAGCACTTTAAAGCTCTTAACATTTATAAAGTAAATTTTTTATCTCTTGAATTATTTTTCCCATAATGGGCGTGAGTGGGGCCTCATGTCTAGCTTTTGCCTAAGGCCTCACAAAGCCTAGAGCCGCCTCTGTCCCCACTCTCCCATGTTGGTCTGATATATATATTTTGTATATAAAATGCACTTTTTATCGTTTCCCATGCTAAACCTTTCATCCAATTTTTAAATTGCTGCATTTGTAAATTCCAAAAGCCAATATAAAGGAATAGTAGTGGTAAAAAAAAGCACTTGTAGGTTTAATCAGTGGTGGCCCGTCCATTAGGCGGCCCCCATCCACGCGTCCGACCCCCTAATCTACATGTAAGACGCTGGACGCATGGATTGCAATGGGGGGGGGGGGCGAATTAATATATTCACTATTGTCACACTGATTCTCCTCCCGGCCAATCAGGTGCAACTTGCATAGGCATCTATGCATGAAGTCGCACAGATGTCAGCCAAGTCGCACCTGTAGTCACATATACACGTGGCTTTGAAATTCGGATTCGGTGTGAATGGAGGCTTAGGCTGGGCTCAAGTCTGGTGAAAGGATTTTTGACACCCTAGGCGAAACCTCATTTTGCCGCCCCCTTGACCCCACCCCTGACTCCACCCCCTTTCCCCTGCCCATCCTGATCAGCGCCAATGAATTGCAGCCTGATCAGCACCAATCAAATACAGCCTCACCAGCGCCCATCAAATACAGCTTCACCAGCGCCAATCAATACAGCTTCACCTGTGCCCATCAAATACAGCCTCATGGGGGGTGGGGGCGGAGGGGGAGTATTTGGCAGATCAGTCATTATTTCTATAGACATTTGCAAATGGCATGTGATAATACAATCTTATTATCTCAGTCAGACAGTGTTAGTTTTTACATGAATCAATGCAGAGTCAGTGACAGATCAACAGTGGCCAGGCGCCCCTAGGCGGCAGTGCGCCCTAGGCGGCCGCCTACTCCGCCTAGTGGTAGAGCCGGCCCTGGCTGGGCTCACACTATCCAACACAAAAACGGTCAGACTTTCGATCCTACTTTGCAACATCGGTCCTACTCTGGTCCTACTTCCATCCGACTTGAATGAACAAGATAAGATTGGATAGTGACTTGTCCTTTGACCAATCAAAACAATCCCAGTGTTGAGATAAATTCCTATTACTGCTGCTGTAATTGCCAAGTCGGATGTCACAAGTCAAAGTCGTACCAAAGTAATGCAGGAACCTTTTTCAAAGTCGGACTGACTTGTGTCGGATCAGTCAAAATGGCTCTCATAGGGAAACATTGATTTGGTGACGTCATGCGACTTGTGCTCACAATGTCGGTCCGTTTGTCAGACAAGTGTGAACCCAGCCTAAGGCTCCTTTTTCACATGAGCGGAGCGTTTTGACGGGCTCAGCGGGGATCCATCCGTTGATCCCTGCTGAGCTGGCGGATGACAGGATCTGTCACAGCTCCATTCTCCTCTATGGAGGATCGGATGAACACAGACCGTCTCTCCGTGTTCATCCGATCCGATCCGCCAGACGGATGGAAAATAAGGTTTCCATCCATCTGTATTTAGCGGATGGGGTGTCAGCGGACATGTCACCGCTGACATCCGTCGCTCCATTGAGGACAATGGAGCGTCCGTTCCGGTCTGCAAAAAAAAAACTGACAGGTGGACCTGAACGGTCCGCCGGTGTGAAAGGACCCTAAGGCTGCATTCACACAGGGGCGATCCGACTTGGCGCGACTTTGCTAGGCAATTGCAGCGCGACTTAAAACACGACTTATGCCAGGCGACTTTGCCTGTGGCCAATCAGAGAAGGGAGAGAGGGGCTTGCCCCAAACACAAATTCTATTCTTTTCACTGTAAAGTCGCTTGCATTAAGATAGGGATCCGACTTGGAGGCGACTTCTATTGATTTCTATGGGCACAAGTTGGATAGAATTCGCCTTGAGTCACGCAGGAACTTTTTTCTGAAGTCGGAGCGACTTAGTAGTGTACATTAAGACGGCTCCCATTCGTTTCAATGGGATTTCAGATGTCAAGCGACTTGGGGCGACTTGAGGCGGCTCAAGTCAGAGCGACAGTCGCCCCTGTGTGAATGGGGCCTTATTGTCAAAGCTTAATTGAAGAAGCTGCGCCCTGATCCCACCCTGATGTGTGACGATAGCAAATTAATTTTCAAAATTTTCACACTAAAGTTTCTCCCCGCCAATCAGGAGACAGGTTGTGAGACCTGGCCAAAGTGTCGGGTGATCCTATTGGATGCCTAGCGCCTTTGCGGAAGAGGAAACACAGGGTGGAGGAAGCTTGAGGAGTGGACACTGCAGCCATCGCTGCCCGCACTCCAGGAGAGGAGGAGAGGACACCACAGCCCCGCCACATGAGCCGGTAAGTGCCGGACCACCCATGGGGGGGTTTCGGTGGGGGGTGATGGCTGCTGTCAGTACCGTGCCGCCCAGTGGGGTTGGGGGTGACTTGGGGTTGTGCTGTCTCAGTGCCACGTCGCGGGGGGGTGCTTGTTGTTTGCCAGCCCCTCCAAAAGAACAACCCACCAGCCGCCACTGCTCTGTGGGGGCCAACCCATCACTTCCAGGTCTCCCTGTTCTTCCTTACACTGAAGATAGTTCTTAAAGGAGAAGTACAGCCAAAGCTTGTCCTGCTGATGGAGACCCAAATTTCTGACACTGGGCCATATATTGCCCCCCCCCCCCATAATTCTTTGGTAGTCTTCAGATTTCATAATGCCATGCATATAGTCTACACCAGTGGTCCTCAACCTCAGTCCTCAGGTACCCCCAACGGGCCATGTTTTCAGGTTTTCCTTTACTTTGCACAGCTGCTTTAAATCAATATCAATGACATGGTATTGATAAGAGATATTTTATCTAAGGGAAGTTCCCAAAACATGGCCCGTTGGAGGTACTTGAGGAATGAGGTTGAGAACCTCAGGTCTAGACATCGAGCGCCTGAAGCAGCAAAGCAACCCCATAACATCAACCATGTTTGACTGTATTCTTTTCTTTAACCCCTTCCCACCTAAGGGTAAAACAAATCTTAATGCCTAAGCACAATTTTGCAACTTTGACCTGTGTTAGTAAACCTATACATATCATCACACCTACTTTGTGCAGCCAGGTGGATAATACCTTGTTTTTTCAGGACAAATTGGGCTTTCATTTGGTGGTAAATGTTATTGGATATCTCCTGATTTTTCTTTTTTTTAATTACCTAAGGAAAACTGGCCCAAAATAGTAAAAAAAAACAAAAAAACAAAATTTTTTTAAACCTAAAACACACTGAAACTGACACTGATTAAAAAAAAGTCCTGTCCAAAAAATACTGACATTCACCTTTGACCCTGACCTTGACCCAAACAGTAATCCTGGGGCTGACCTAGATCAAATCTAGGTATTAAAAAAAAAATAATAATAATTTTATCTTTTTTAATTATTATTATTTATTTTTTTTTCTATCTCTGCAAGGACATAGAAAGATACAATACATCTGTCTTGTCCATTCACAGAGACAGAAAACACAGGGGCGGGCTTCACAGTGACTGATCACTGTGATAGCCAATCGAACATTCCAGGTCCCGATTGTTAGAACGGCTTTCCGGGGCCCTCAGTGAGACTCTGGTCTCTGTGCTGGGGGCGCCCAGTATGGCACAATCCCAGTACAAAGGGAGATACGCAAATAAGTGCTCCCATGGAAAAAAGCCCAGTCCAGTGGGGCCGCATATTTTCTTATGGTCAGCATGAAGAGGGTTTAAGGCAGGGCCGGCTCTACCATTAGGCGGAGTAGGCGGCCGCCTAGGGTGCCACTGCCACCCAGGGCGTCCAGTCGCTGTTGATCTGTCACTGGTCTGCCTCGATCACTCATGTCAATGGAGAGCCGTGGCTGGCAGCACACCAGGGCGGTAAAATGAGGTGGGTCTAGGGGCACAGGTGCAGGCCTATGGACCACGGCTAGAGAAATGGGTAGAGAGGTGCTGCAAAAATCTCCACCACCTCCATCGTATACATGGACAGGGCAAAGGGGGCGGAGCCAAATGGGGGCAGCAAAATGAGGTTTCGCCTAGGGTGTCAAAAATCCTTGCACCAGCTCTGGTTTAAGGCCTCATTTCTTTTTCTCCCAAAAAGATTTTGGCTTCCTCAGGTAAGTTTTGACAAACTCCAGTCTGGCTTTTTTGTTTCTATGTCAGCAGTGGGGTCCTCCTGGGTCTTCTACCATAGCGTCCCTATTCATTCAGATGGAGACGTATAGTGCGAGCGGACATAGTTGTACCCTATGCCTGAAGATCAGCTTGAATTTGTCTGGAAGTTGATCAAGGTTCTTTATCCGCCATTTGAACAATCCTTCGTTGCAATCTTTTATCCATTTTTCTCTTTTGTCCACGTCCAGGGAGATTAGTTACAGTGCCATTGGCTGTAAACTTCTTGACAATGTTGAGCACAGTGGACACAGGAACATTAAAGAGGAAGTAAACCCTGATGGGGTTTACTTCCTCTATCTTCCCCTGCAAAGTAGAAGCATAATGGGCTACTATGCATAGCTTACCTGTGTCACTTACCTGCAAACGAAGCCTGCAATGTTCAGCGATGTCGCCTGTGCAGGCCGCGTCCATCTTCAGCCCCTCTTCCTTCCGGTGCCGCAATCTCCGGCTCTGTGACTGGCCGGAGTCGCGTGTCGTCACTCCCAAACATGCGTGCAGGAGCCGCCAGTCATGGCACGATCTCAGTGAAGAAATGGCACAGAAGCCGTTTCTTCACTGCGCACGTGCCGAAATGATGTTGGCAATGCGAGTACACTGTATATCTCCTAGACCGTGCAGGTTTAGGAGATATGCAGGGCACCTACATGTAAGCCTTATTATAGGCTTACCTGTAGGTTAAAGCGGAGTTCCACCCAAAAGTGGTTGGATTCCTCCCCCCCTCAGGTGTCACATTTGGCACCTTTCAGGGGGGAGGGGGAAGAGGACACCTATCTTTATACAGGTGTCCTTTTCCACACATCTGGGAGCTCTGGCCGGCGGACGTGGCCGCTGACGCTCCCTCCTCCTTGCTTCTGGCCGCCTGGCCAAGAGCAGAGTGCGGCAGAGCCTCAGGCATGCGCAGTAAGGTGCCCGGCGTGAAGCTGTACTGCTACACGTCCGGGTTCCCTTACCTGCGATGGAGGCGGCTGCACCCGTCCCCCGCTCCGAAGATCGGCAATGGGTGCCGACATCGCTGGACCCCAGGACAGGTAAGTGTCCTATTATTAAAAGTCAGCAGCTACTGTATGTGTAGCTGCTGACTTTTAATTTTTTTTTTTTTTTTACCTCGGACCTCCGCTTTAACCACTTCAGCCCCGGAAGGATTTCCAGCTTTAGGACCGGAGCCCTTTTTGCGATTCGGCGCTGCGTCGCTTTAACTGACAATTGCGCGGTCGTGCGACGTTGTACCCAAACAAAATTTGCGTCCTTTTTTTCCCACAAACAGAGCTTTCTTTTGGTGGTATTTG
>BLSH010011836.1:0-19572 GCA_018402905.1 Glandirana rugosa
GCTGCATATAAGTGCCTCATCATCAGTGCCTGTCAGTGCCACCTCATCAGTGCCGCCTCATCAGTGCCAATCAGTACTGCCTCATCAGTGAGAAAACCTTTTTTTTTTAAAGAAAATTCGGTCTTTTTTTATATATAGCGCAAAAAATAAAAACCGCAGAGGTGATCAAATACCATCAAAAGAAAGCTCTATTTGTGGAAACAAAATGATAAAAAATTTGTTTGAGTACAGTGTTGCATGACCGTGCAATTGTCATTGAAAGCGCAACCGCACTGAAAGATGAAAATTGGTCTGGTAGGAAAGTGCCTGGTATTGAAGTGGTTAAATAGAGCAGGAGGATAACCACTTCAGCACCGGAAGGATTTCCCACCTTAGGACCAGAGCACTTTTTGCGATTCGGCACTGCGTTGCTTTAGCTGACAATTGCGCGGTCGTGCGACGTTGTACCCAAACTAAATTGACGTCCTTTTTTCCCCACAAATAGAGCTTTCTTTTGGTGGTATTTGATCACCTCTGCGTCACTTCTGATCACCTCTGCGTCACTTCTGATCACCGCTATAAACAAACAAAGAGCGACAATTTTGCAAAAAAAAAAAAACAATATTTCTTACTTTTTGCTATAATACATATCCAAAAAAAAATATATAAAAAAACTAATTTATTCATCAGTTTTTTTGGTAAAAAAAAAAATCATAATCGGCATACATTGATTGTTTGGTGCAAAAGTTGCCGTTGCGTTTACAAATGCTATGCTGATTTCTGGTTTCCTGATTTCTGGCTCGTCTGATTACCCGTTTTGGCTTCCAATCCCTGGCTATGTTTTTGACTACGTTTACTGATCAGTACCATTTTACCATTACATTAAAGGTGTGATTTTTACTGCATTTTCTGTCTCAGTCTGATGCATGGTCGTGGCGGTCCTGCTCCTTAACAACTGGTAAATTGCCGTCTTTTTTTTTTTTTTTTTTTACATTTTACCTGTCAGTGGGGGAATCGTGCTGACAGCTGAAAGAACCGAGCCTAAAAGTATTGTTTCAGGTATCAGAGCATTTGCACAAGTATCAATACTCGTGCAAATGCTTCGTATCGGCACTGATACCGGTATCGGTGCAACCCTACTTAAAACAATCCAGCCAGCATCTCCCTTCACTCTTGTAGTTGTCCGCCAAACAAGATCCCACTGGGCTTTTCCAAGGCTTCGCCCCTCTAAGTCGCTGCCAAGCTCCGACCCGGCACATTTCGTCACTGAGGACGTTGCCAAGTTCTTTTCCATATTGCTAACAATTTTCTGAATAAATTAGAATTTCACACTGTGGGGGTTGATTCACCAAAGGCAGCTAGACTCATTTTCCCTGGTAAATGTAATGAGTTAAAGCTTTACTTTGTAAAGAAGACCCAATCAGGTGCAAGGAAAAAAAAACATTTTTGCTTGCACATGATTTAACCACTTCAGATCCGCGCTATTGCCGAAGTACGGCTCCAGCGCGGATCTGAAATGCCCGGACAACGTCCATGGACGTCGTCCAATGCGCGCGCTCCTGGAGGCAGCGGCGGCGCGCGCCGCACGCTGCGCGAGCGTGCCTGTGTGTCGGGCGGACTCGATGTCCGCCCGAGACCCGGCGATCTCTTTTGGGAGCCTCAGAATGGGGAACCGCCGTTGTAAACACGGCGGTTCTCCGTTCTGTGACAGGGGACATAGCAGATCTACTGATCCCTGTCACTGGGATCAGTTAGATCTGTTATGTCCCGGCCAGCCCCGCCCCCCCCACAGTTAGAACACACCCAGGGAACATTGTTAACCCCTTCACTGCCCCCTGCTGGTTAACCCCTTCACTGCCAATGACATTAACACAGTAATCAGTGGATATTTAAATTTCTGATCGCTGTATAAATGTCATTGGTCCCAAAAATGTGTAAAAAATGTCCGACATTTCTGCAGCAATATCGCAGTCCCGATAAAAATCGCAGATCGCCGCCATTGCTAGTAAAAAAAAAAAAATAATAAAAACGCCATAAATCAATTCCCAGTTTGTAGATGCGATAACTTTTGCGCAAACCAATTAATATACGCCGATTGCGATTTTTTTTTTACCAAAAATATGTAGAAGAATATATGTCGGCCAAAACTGATGAATATTTTTTTTAATGGATTTGTACTTTAGCAAAAAGTAAAAAATATTGTTCTTTTTTGCAAAATTGTCGCTCATTTTTTGTTTATAGCGGCGATCAGAAATGACGCAGCGGTGATCAAATACTACCAAAAGAAAGCTCTATTTGTGGGAAAAAAAGGACGCAAATTTTATTTGGGTACAACGTCGCACAACCGCGCAATTGTCATTCAAAATGCGACAGCGCTGAAAGCCAAAAATTGGTCTGGGCAGGAGGGGGGTTTAAGTGCCCAGTAAGGAAGGGGTTAATGATGGAAATCAGCAGAGCTTTACCACATTTACTTCTGGGGAAAATGAGTGCCACTACACTATTGTTTTGATTTATTTGCATTTTTGTATCGGGGCAGGGCTGTGGATAAGGGGGTACCACCGGTCCTCCTGTATGGGGCCCGGGCAGCAGTGTGAATCAGATGTGGGCAGGGAGGGTGACTCGCACTGTGGAAGGGAGGGGGGGGGGGTCAATTACTGGAACCAATCCCCTGTATGGCACTCTCTGCAGCTGCTGAAAGCTGGCTATTTTTCCTCTCCCTACAGCCGACTTTCACCTGTTTCAGAGAGAGCCATGCAGGGGATTGGTTCCAGTAATTGCAACACCCCACCGCCGCACCAATCACCCTCACTGTGCACCATGTTTTCCCCCTGCTGCCCCTCCCCTCTCCCCACCCCCACAGTGCTGCTGGCTTCCCTCCTCTCCTTCCCGCCACCAGTTACAAGCACACATTTGGATCCTTCAAGATGGAGAGTGTGGGAAGTATGTCACATTTTCCAGCCTCTTCCTTTCCTGAATGAACACAATGAGTGACCGATGCTGATCACTTACTGTGTTCACACATAACTGAAGGATAGTAAACTGTGTTTATTTGGGAGGAGGCCTGTCAGGTTGGCTGTATGGGACCCTGTGGATTCTAACAGCAGTCCTGTCAGAGGGGCTTGAACACGTAGGTTCCTTTCACACGGAGCAAATCTGATCAGCAGGGGGTGTGTGAGCTGATCAGAGCTGAATGGGATAGCTCTTACATCCATGCCCGTTCAGTTATTGCCCGGTGGACCCCTGTCAGCTCTATGGGTGGCTGGGTGTAAACGGATGCCGCTGTCCGTTTCATCAGGCTACTTCCGATCTGGCCTGCAAAAATGGAAAAGGATGCAGTCTTTTTAATTTTTTTTTCCGGACCTGCACAGACCCAGAGGTAGGCGGGTTGCACAAGTCTGTTTACATCTGTCTGTCCATAGGGCTCAATTAACTTTCCGATCAGGTCAGCCTGAAAAACTGACAGGCAGACCTGATCAGAATGCCCATGTGAACAGGGCTGAATGTAGCAGTGTGTTTCCTGGGTGTTCTATACAGCGCTTTTTTTCTCAATAGGTGCAGGAACCCCCTCTGAGTCATCACTTGTCTCCACCCGCTACCCTCCTCTGAGCACCGTCCCTTGGTTCCACCCCCTACCCACCTCCCAGTACCGCCCCTGTTAGAGAATACAGAACCAGGTATCATTTTGTATATCATTTTGCATTTTTGGCATCATAAATAATGTGTATGGAATTTGTTAACCACTTACCTACCGGGTAACTTTTTTACATTTGGGGTTCACAAGGTAAAAGCATTTTTTTTTTGCTACAGAATTACTTAGAATCCCCAAACATTATATATATTTTTTTCAAACACCCTAGAGAATAAAATGGCGATCATTGCAATACTTTTTGTCACACGGTATTTGCGCAGCGGTCTTACAAGCGTGATTATTTTGGAACAATTTTACTTTTTTGAGTTAAAAAATAAGACAACAGTAAAGTTAGCTCAATTTTTTTGCATATTGTGAAAGAGGATGTTACGCCGAGTAAATAGATACCATACATGACACGGTTGAAAATTGCGTGCACTCGCGGAATGGCGACAAAGTCCGGTATTTAAAAAGTTCCATAGACGACGTTTAAAATTTTTTAACGGTTACCAGGTTAGAGTTACAGAGGAGGTCTTTTGCTAGAATTACTGCTCACACTCTGGCGATCGCGGCGATACCTCACATGTGTGGTTTGAACACCGTTTTCATATGTGGGCGCGACTTACATATGCGTTTTCTTTGCTGCGCGAGCTCGCGGGGACGGTGGCGATTTAAATCTTTTTTTTTTAAATTTTATTTATTTATTTTAGCACTGTTCCTTTAAAAAAAAAAAATCTGATCACTTTTATTGCTATCACAAGGAATGTAAACATCCCTTGTGATAGTAATATATGGTGACAGGTACTCTTTTTGGAGGGCCGGGGGGTCTAAAAGATCCAAGTTTCCAACAAAATTGCGCTTGAAAGATCGCTGCGCAAATACCATGTGACAAAAAGTATTGCAACGATTGCCATTTTATTCTTTAGGGTGTTTTAAAATATATATATATAAAGTTTGGGGGTTCTAAGTAATTTTGTAGCAAAAAGAATGATTTTAACTTGTAAACAACAAGTGTAAAAAAAGGGCTCTGGGCCTTAAGTGGTTAAACTAATTTAACAGCAGGTCCCGTTCCTGCGCCCAACAAGAGTAACTGCAAGGGGTTACAGTGTTCTGGCACTGCCAGCACCCAAGGCTCATTTTTTCATCACCTGTTTGACTGGGGGCTTTCGTAACAATTTGTAAACTAATTTACAACAGCAGGGCCCGTGCCAAAATGTAAAAATAAATGACATGGGGTCCCCCCCCAAAATCCAAACCAGACCCTTATCTGAGCACGCAGCCCTGGCATGGCAGGAGGGGGTGGGGTTGAGCGAACATGGGGAGGATGCTTTGAGGTTGCCCCCAAAGCACCTTGTCCCCATGTTGATGGGGAGAAGGGCCTCATCCTCACAACCCTGTCCGGCGGTTGTGGGGGTCTGCAGACAGGGGGCTTATCAGAATCTGGAAGCCCCCTTAATAAAGGGCCCCCCCCCGATCCCAACCCCCCCTATGTGAATAGGTATGGGGTACATTGTACCCGTCCATTCACCAAAAAAGGAGTGTAATGTAAAAAAAAAAAAGAGGCAGTTTTTGACAAGTCCTTTATTTTGCAAAATAGCTATTTTCTTCTTTCTTCCTCCATCTTCTCCTGGCCCGGTCCTTCTTCTGGTCTTCTGCTTCTTCTTTTAGTCTTCTTGCTTCCTCTCTTCATCTTCAACCTTCATCTTCTTCTTTCACCGCCGCTGCTCTCCCCGCTGCTGTAGTTTGGCCCCTGTGTGTCTCCCAGAATGGGTGGTCTTCACAATGACAGTACTCTTTATAAGAAGGGGTGGAGTCGCGGCCCCGGAAGGAAGAGGGGCAGAAGATGGACGCCGCCAGCACAGGGGACATCGCTGGATGTCGCAGGCTTCATTTGCAGGTAAGGGGCACATAATGGGCTACTATGCGATGCATAGTAGCCCATTATGCTTCTACTTTACAGGGGACAGTAGAGGAAGTAAACCCAATCTGGGTTTACTTCCTCTTTAACAGTAGATCCCTACCAGCAACATAAGACCCCCCCCCCAGCAACAATGATTTCCTCACTAGCAACAAAAGACCCTCACACAAACACAGATCCCTACCAGTGACAATAGATCTCCTAGCAGCCAGCATCAATAGACCCTCCAGCGCACCCCACGCCCCTTGCTATTACATACATTCAGTCCTGGGGGTGCCGGAACTGCGTTGCCCCGCGTTCCCACTGAAGAAAAGCCCTGGGTTTATATCACTGTTACAAAAACAGGGAAGGTGTGAGATTATTTATTAATGGTGATGTACCACTCTTGGTAAATACATATAACCTATTTCTCAGGGCGGGGAACCTGTTCTTCTTGATGTATATAACCACGGGCAGTGCTGGCATTTGCCATTTCATGTAAAGCGAAGGCTCCTCCATGTTCTCACACTTCATTGGCTTCGTTACCCACAGAAACTATTTGCACTTTCTATCACTCCTGAAACAGAGACAGCTGTAAACCAACTGAAAGTGCAGCAGAGCGGAACCATACATGAATACTGAGGTTTTAAATTAAATCTGTAATAAAAATAGATATTTAGACTCTTAGAACAGGTGGCAGTTTCTACCACACCAGCAACCTGGAGTGAATCACTTTTCAGAGAGCAGTAGACCGCCTCCTTGGGCTACTTTCACACTGAAGCGGTACCCGCGGTCGCGGTAAAACCCCGCTAGTTTTAGCGGAGTTTTACCAACGATGGGGCTCAGCTATGCGGGCTGAGCGCCGCGCTTTTAACCCCCCACAAGGGGTTAAAAGTGCCAGCGCTCAGCGCTACCGAGGCGGTGTGCAGCCGCTTTGGAAGCGCTTGCCATCCATTTCAATGGCAGGGGCGGTATATTACCGCTCCCCTCACCGCCCCAAAGATGCTGCTTGCAGGACTTTTTGTAACGTCCTGCTAGCGCACCGCCCCAGTGTGAGAGCACTCAGGGCTTTCACATTGGGGTGGATTGGGGGGGGACTTTTGAGGCGCTTTACAGACGCTATTTTTAGCTAAATAGCATCTGTAAAACGCCTCAGTGTGAAAGCAGCCTAAATGCCCGGCAAGCAAGTGGTTGAAATAGTTCATTTGGACCAAGCTGGTCCAAACTCTTTCCTTCAATAATACATGTGCCCCCTGGCAGAGGGAGTTAGGCCCCTTTCACACGAGCGTTTTGATTGGCTCCGCTGCTCAGTGGGGATCCATCCGTTTATCCCCGCTGAGCCGGCGGATGACAGGACAGTCTCTGCACTCCGACAGGACAGCTCCATTCTCTATGGAGGATCGGATGAACACGGACCGTCTGGCCGCGTTCATCCAATCCGATCAACAGATGGAAAATAGGGTTTCCATCCATCTGTTTTTGGCGGATTGGAGCGGATCGGGTGTCATCGCTGACATACGTCGCTCCATAGAGAACAATGGAGCGTCCGTTCGGGTCCGCCTGAAAAACTGACCATTCGCTCGTGTGAAAGGACCCTTAAGCTGCCCAGAGATGGATGAAAATTCGCTAGTCCGGAGAGACCAGACAACTTTTGAGGCTGGGTTCACACTGGAACCCGCTGCGGCTCCTAGCAGTGGTCCGGTGCGTCCTGGTTCACAGTTTCAGGTCTGATTTCAGCCCGAATTGTGAGCAAACCGCACCGGACCCATAGAGAGCCGGCCACAATCTCCTGCTATGCGAATTGGATGCAGAGAAAACCACATCCAATTCGCATAGATGTGAACCCAGCCTGATCCATCTTTGGCTGTTCCTGTTCAACAGAAGTTGATCTAATGACTGACATCTGTTGAACACGACTGTTGAAAAACTTTTGTCGATCAGTGACTTGCAGCCAATCAGCTGCAATCGCTGATCAGTTTTATTGTGACAGCTGAGGAGTTCTGCTGTCAGAATACAATAACGGGGGGGGGATTTCTCTATCCACCTCACGTGTGTGGATGGGTTAAGGCGTGAGGCGCTTTACAAGTGTTTTTTTTAGCTAAAAGCAGCGCCAGTAAAGCGCCTCTAAATTAGCTCCTAATGTGTGAGTGCTTTCACACTGGGGCGGTGCGCATGCAGGATGGTAAAAAAAGTCCCGCAAGCAGCATCTTTGGGGCGGTGCGGGAGCGATGTATACACCACCCCTCCATTGAAATGAATGGACATCGCTGTACACCGCTTTGGTAGCGCGGCACTTTTGACCCCTTGAGGGGGGGGGGTTAAATGTGCCCCGCTCCCACCTGATAGCGACGCCAGAGCGCCGCTATTACAGCGGTAAAGCGCCACAAATTAGCAGTGTTTTTACCACTAATGCTCGGGCGGCCCCGGTGTGAAAGGAGCCTTAATCAGTTTGTTCGTTCAGCCAGCCTAAAGCCTTGTACACACGTAAGATTTTCGGACGACCAATCAGATGAAATAGTTCATCTGCCCCCCCACAACTTATAAATCTTCTTTTTACATTAAAATACTGCCACTATATACCATTTTCACTGATCTGTATACCACGGTTTTCTGATAACCTGCACAGTTTGTCCATAGCTGTGTGTTGAAATAGGAGGAGATTTCCACCACAGCCTGTATACACGCCCACATGCATGATGTCAGTATCATGTGACCTGAACAGTTCAACTTAAACAGGAAATGTCCTATCCAGCATAAGAGACCAAACTGAGCATGTGCAGCTTTACCACCCTGCTGTGTATTATATGGACTTGCCCAGGTTGACAGTGCAGGAGGGAAGAATCTATGCATACAGGATAAAATAACCTTTTTTATAAAATGCTGAGGATTAACTCCTTAAAGGGGTTGTAAACCCTCAAGGTTTTTCACCTTAATGCATTCTATGCATTAAGGTGAAAAACCTTTTCACTTGCAGCAGCCCCCCCCCCCCGAGCCCCCCTTTATTTACCTGAGCCCGAACCGATCCCGTGCCTCGGAGCTCACTCGAGCTGCTCCGGTTCTCATTGGCTGGATTGATAGCTGGGGAGCCATTGGCTCTGATGGCTGTCCATCAAGTCCAGTGACCCGGGAGCCAAGGGGCGGGGCCGAGTCCCGCTGTTTGTGTGAATACACGCAACAGCAGGACTCGGGAGCGCGCCTGCACGGGTGACCCCAGGGAAGCGTGGTGGTCACTCGAGAAGAGGAGGAGCCTGGAGCATCGCTGGAGGGCCCCAGAAAATGGGGTTAGGGGCCACTCTGTGGACAACAGCTGCACAAAGGTGAGTATGACATGTTTGTTATTTAAAAAAAAAAAATTAGCCTTTACAATCACTTTAAGTTCCACAGTGAGTATAACAAGCATGCTACGACAAAGCGTCAGTTTTTGTTGGATGCTTATCTCATGTCGAGAAGCTAGGTCCGATCCAGTGGGACAGAGGAGAACGAGAAGCCCAAGGACCCAAGGTCACCCCCAGGGTGGGAAGGCCGAAAAACCCACCACAAGGGCCCCCCAACCCGGCAAAGCCTTAAACGGGAGGGAACACTGCCCTAGTGGTCATGGCCTTAGATGGAGGGAGGGTGATATGCGACTACCATTAAACAAAGAGGATCCGGGATCAGCTCCTCCATGCAGAGAGGCTCATTGGGCTCCTCGTTCTCCTCTGTCCCACTGGATCGGACCTAGCTTCTCGCAAAGGGGTTCCCTTGCTTTCTTTTCCATCTTCCCTTTAGGGTCCCTCCCTGTGGACCATCTGTTGGCGGCTCCTCTGGCGTGGCGCATACGTTTGTCTCTGCACTGTGTGAGCATTCACCTCGGGGATACATGGCCGTCCGTGAAGAAGGGTAATTGTCCCGAAACATGTTGGGCACGTGTCCAAGAAGATACCAACTCCGCATTACGACATTTGAATGCCAACTCTGTTGACCATGATGTGCTATGTTGTTTTTATACAATGTTTGTATGTGACCTTATGGTACAATATGGTACAATCGAAGGAAAAAAAAAAATCTACAGAAAATTGGATAGTGTGTATGCAGCTCTACTCTTTAAAAAGCGTTTTTTATTTTTACTTATCCCTGGAGGCTGCAAGAGCAGAAAAAAAAATCAGCTGGGGGAAGAATTGGCAGCACATCAATTGGGTGCCGGATACAAGAACCCGGATGAGACAGGCAGCTCCAGAAGATGTAAGAAGGGAAGGTGGCATGATGGATAACAGAAGGATGATGCCACAGTCTGTGGGCTGTTTTCTGAAGAGAACCTGGCATAAGGGCTCAGTTAGAGAAGAGCTGCCCTCTGTAGATCGCTTTTCAGAGGGAGTTTGACGGGTGGTGAGGAGGCGGCATATCGCTTCCTTACTGCCTGCTTTAACCTAAAGAATAACGGCACCACTGTGCCTCAGCTGCACGCTATTGGGGCTCATAGCCTTACCCAGTTGAATAGTTTGTGTTGGGCAGGCGGACACTGCCCAGCGAATGCAACAGCAGTGATTATTTTTGAAGTGCCTCGATCTGGAATGTGTAGACCCCCCATTCAGCTTAACCACTTGTCGACCGGCAAACGACGGCAGGTCGGCTTCACTGCATGAATCGCTGTAGCTCTACGGTGGCTCGCGCAGGAGCAGTTGGGCGGGTGGAAGCGCGCTCTCGGCCCCCGCTGCATGAGCGTGCCTGCGGGTCGGGCAGACTTGATGTCCAGCGGTGACCTGCGATCGCCTGTTACAGAGGCAGAATGGGGATCTGCCGATGTAAACATGGCAGATCCCCGTTCCGTCAGGGGACAATCTACTGTTCCCAGTGATCGGGATAAGTTAGATCGGCCATGCCCCTGCCAGCCCAGCCCCACACATTTAGAACACAGTGAGGGAACGCGCTGTATCCCCTAGAATTACATTTTTACCTACAGGTAAACCTATAATAAGGCCTACCTGTAGGTAAAATGAATATCTCCTAAGCCTGGACGGTTTAGGAGGTATTCTTACTGCAAGCGCCACTGACGTCAGCATGCATGGGAGTGACATCTCGTCGCTTCGGAGCCGCATGCCCGGAAGGATCCACAGAGGGAAGATGGCAGCTCCCTCCTCGGGGACCGGGCAGACCTACGGGAGCTTTGGTTAAGTATTTCATAATGAGCTAGTATGAGGTGCATACTAGCTCATTATGCCTTTGCTTTGCAGATGTTTTTTTTTTTCTAGGGGATACAACGGCTTTAACCCCTTGATCGCTCCCTGCAGGTTAACCCCTTCACTGCCAGTGACATTTATACAGTGGATATTTTTAGCTCTGATCGCTGTATAAATGTCATTGGTTCCAAAAAAGTGTCAAAAGTGTCCGCCGCAATGTCGTAGTGCCGATAAAAATCGCAGATCGCCGCCATTACTAGTAAAAAAAAATGCCATATGGGGAAGCTGAGTGGTTGCTATGAGGTACCTGAGTGGTTGCTATGAGGAAGCTAACTTGTTGCTATGGGGAAACTGAGTGGTTGCTATGAGGTACCTGAGTGGTTGCTATGAGGAAGCTAACTGGTTGCTATGAGCAACATGCGTGGTTGCTATGAGAAAGCTAACTGGTTGCTATGAGGAACCTGAGTGGTTGCTATGAGGAAGCTAACTGGTTGCTATGAGGAACCTGAGTGGTTGCTATGAGGAAGCTAACTGGTTGCTATGAGGAAATGGAGTGGTTGCTATGAGGTACCTGAGTGGTTGCTATGAGGAAGCTAACTGGTTGCTATGAGCAGCATGCGTGGTTGCTATGAGAAAGCTAACTGGTTGCTATGAGGAAGCTAACTGGTTGCTATGAGGTACCTGAGTGGTTGCTATGAGGAAGCTAACTGGTTGCTATGGGGAAACTGAGTGGTTGCTATGAGGTACCTGAGTGGTTGCTATGAGAAAGCTAACTGGTTGCTATGAGGAACCTGAGTGGTTGCTATGAGGAAGCTAACTGGTTGCTATGGGTAAACTGAGTGGTTGCTATGAGGAAGCTAACTGGTTGCTATGGGGAAACTGAGTGGTTGCTATGGTGAAGCTAACTGGTTGCTATGAGGAAGCTGAATGGTTGCTATGGGCAACCTCCCCTTCTCTCAGTACAGACAGTAGGAGGGGGGGTGGGCTCAGACATGACGTGTCCCCTCGTAGTGGTAGGGTGGGGGTCTCGGTGGGGTGTCTATGCTCCCCCAGTCACGTCCATACACATAGAAGGAGGGTCCTGTCAGGAACTCCGGGCAAGCGGGTGGGCGGGGAGCTTCTCCTGACAGGGCATTCCCAGCAGCCAATCAGCGCTCCTCCCGCCCCCTTCCCCGGTCCCTCCATCCTATCAGGGCCGGGGAGCGGAGCGCGGCCCAGTCACAGCGCACCACGAGCCGCTGTCCCGCAGATATAAAGCGCATGCGCAGAGAGCGGGCCTCCTTCAACCCCAGCGCCACGTCCCGTACACCCCGGAGAGTCTTCAGTCATGCTGCGCTCCGCTCTCGCCGTGCTGGCCGCCGTCATCCTCCTAGTCCGGGCCGACGTCCTGGAGGAGAACCACGTGCTGGTGCTGAAGAAAGACACGTTCGAGGAGGCGCTGAAGAACGACTTCCTGCTGGTGGAGTTCTGTGAGTGAAGGCCGGGATGGGACCGGGAGGAGGGGGGTGGGGTTCTGTCTATCGCTCGCTATGATAAAAGCCGGGGGGTGCCGTGGCCTTTGCACCCCTCCTTTCCTTTGAATCCGGGGACACGTGGGCGGGGCACCGGTGCGGAGTGACTGGAAGAGCCGGCCAATGGGCGAGCACGCAGGGACACGTCAGCCAATCGGGCAACGCTGACTGCCAGTGGGCGTGGCCTTAAGTTTGGTTGACGTGTACTTAGTTGTGTAGACATGTCACCCCTTCCCTGCCGGGCGTGACGTCTGGGCCTAAGAGCTGACACTCCAATCTACTCTACACAGGGCTGCTTCTCCTTTAGTCTGAGACCCCCCCTCCTCCCCCTTCTGGTAGGCCTCAGCCTGTCATAAGCTTAGCATAGCCTGCAGGCCACACACTGTACAATCTGATTGGTCATGGAGATAAACTGATCCGGTGCAGTCAGGTCCTTGCAGTGCATTGATGGGAGATATAAAGGAGGTTGTACAGTCAGGCTGCTCATGCTATACAATCTGATTGTACGATCTCCCATCAATGTGGTGTAAGGGGCGGCCTCATCCAATAGGGATGGGTCGTTTGCCCGGGGATCGTGCGGTGGCAGAGCCAGGAATGGGTGATTTGCATGCCAGCATTTGCTCTATAGAGGATGCATGGTGGGGGGATGGGGTACCATTGACAATGCACCCCCTCCCACATCAGAAAACGCAGCATGTATTTTGATGCACAGCTCTGTAGCGCCATGCGTTTCTGAAAAAGGTTTTGAGACCTCTCCCTGTGTTTTTCCTGCAGGTACAGCAAACGCATGAGCTGCCGAACGCAGTACAGTGCGATCCTAGAATTAGTCTTGTCCTCGCTCACCCATACACCCTACAATCTCTGTACAATCAGCTCTAGACATGCTAAATGTATGTAATGAGAACCTATCTAGGCCTGTTGCACCACATAACCTTTTTGGTGGATCTTAAAGGAGTTCCACCCATCCAACTTCAGCTTGTTGGATCCACCCCCCCCCCCTTCCGGTGTCAGATTTGCTACCTTTCAGGGGGGAGAGGATACCGGTCTCTCACAGGTGTCTGCGCTGTGGCTGTCAGCATCCCTGCTCCCTCCACCAGTGAGTGCGGCGGCTCGCTCATGAGCAGTAGGGAACCGGCGTGAATTCGAAAGTCTCCACTGCCGCCTTCCCTTACACTCAATGGCGGCGGCAGCACTCGGCCAGCCGATCCGAAGATTGGTGGGCGGTGCCGACATCGCAGGACTCCAGGACACGTGAGTGTCCTAAAGTTGTCAGCAGCCACTGCATTTGTAGCTCCTGACCTTTTTAATAAAGGGGGGAGGGGTGGACCTGTGCTTTAAGGAGATTAATGTGGGGAAAACAGTGCACATGCATCCCCCAGTCGGCTCACCCGGCTGTATCACTTACCCTGGGTGACCGGCTTCTCCTGTCTCTCCTCCTTACAGCCAGCGTAGTATCTCCACGGGCGATCGACAACTGGCATAGCTTCCCCTGCGTCTCCTCCTGGCGGCAAGCGTATTTTCTCCTTTCAACCAAGTGGGGAAACGCGTCACAGTACCCGCTTCCTGATTGGCCGGGGGGACAATTCGTGCGACACTAGTGAGTATTCATACATTAGTGTCACACCTGGGTGGGCTTCAGGCGCAGTGCTGAGCCCACCCTATTCTGAAGTCTATTAGAGCCCGAGGCTCTAATCCAGCCTCTCTCAACCTTTTCTACACAGAGGAACCCTTGAAATAATTCTCTGATCTCAGGGAGCCCCTGCTAAAAATTAAAAATCTACAACTCATGATGTATTAGTGTGGTGGTCAATGGGAAGAATGCTCCTTACACTTGTGGTCATTGGAAAAAATTACCCATTTGCATTTGCGGTAGTCCGCTCTACTTTTTAAAGTGGTAGTAAACCCGCCTGAGGGAGAAAAAATCCTGCAAGATATTTAATGTGTTAGTATGCATCGCATACTAACATAATATGAAATACTTACCTTAGAATGAGGCCCTCGATGCCCGAGTCGGTCAGCGCTAAGGACGCTGACATGATGGTTCTATTCTTTCTTCCAGGTAAGCGGCTCCTGCGCGGTGAGTGGCTGGAGCTGCGTGACGTCACTCGCGTGCAGGAGCTCTTCGTTCCGGCAGCCAGCTCTGATTTTCCCGACAGCCTCCGCCGGATCAGAGCGCATGCGTTGCGAATGTCAGCGGCTGCATGCAGGGCAAATATCTCCTAAGCCATGTAGGTTTAGGAGATATTCATTTTACCTACAGGTAAGCCTTACTATAGGCGAACCTGTAGGTAAAAACAGTAGTGGGGGGGGGGGGGGGGTTTACTACCGCTTTAACTACAATAACTATGCCCATAGGATTACCTTGATTTTGAGCTGTCTATGCAGTTGGGATTACAGTTCAAAATGCAGCCAGCTGCATTCAGTGTGAAAGGGCCCTTAAACCAAGAAAGCCAAGTCTGGTCAGAACACAGGGATTATTTCTAGTGGCTATAACCGCTGGCAGTAATCGCATGTGAACATCTGGCATGCTGGTTGTACTAGTCCATCAATTTATTAACTTGGGTGCAGTCAGCCTGCCCATACATGGTTCAAGCGGCTGAGATTTGAACTGTCTATAGGCCCCTTTCACACTGATGTGCTCCCTGGTCCTGTCCCACTGCACTTTGAGCAAAGTGCAGATAGCCTTGCTGGTTGGCTGTGCCTTCCCATAGACCACTGATGTCCCACAGTTTCAGTGTGGGGTCAGGAAGTCTCACCAAAGATGCAATATGCCGGGGTTTTGTTGCACTTTCTGAAACCACTGGATGTCCTAGAAGCCTGTGGGAAAGTGCAGTTAACCCACATGAGAACTGCAGGGTATCTGCACTTAAGCAGGGCAGTGAGAAGCCGCCTTTTACAACAGTGATTTTTTTTTTTTTTTTTTTTTTTTGAAAAACGATACCAAAGATGCAGGACTTTTCAAAGCACAGTGCACTCAGTGTGATCAGTACCATAGGATTCAGTGGGGAATGTTTTTTTCGTTGCCCCCTTATTGTAAAATGTGATTGAATCAAGGGGCCTAGAGAGCAATTCTCAACTTTGTATGCACGCAGGCCCTGGCACTATAATCTGGACTGATCTAAAGCTGCTTCTACAGTCAGATTGTAACAATGCATGTCTGTCTTTAGGTGTATCTGCATTAAAGTGGTTGTCAACTCATGACAACCACTTTAACTTACAGGTAAGCCTATAATGAGGCTTACCTGTAGGTTTCCTGCATATCTCCCAAATCTGCACGGTTTAGGAGATATGCAGTGTACTTCCACGTGCCAACGTCGTCAGGCACATGCGCAGTGATGAAACGACCTGCGTGCCATTCCTTCACTGAGATATTGGCGGCTCTCGCGTGCATGCGCAGCAGTGACGTCACACAGCTCCGGCAACTCATAGCCGGAGTCTGCGCCCCTAGAAGGAAGAGGGGCAAAGATGGATGCTTCCTACTACAGGAGCAGCCCAGGCTTCCAATGCAGGTAAGTGTCACATAATGGGCTTGTATGAGATGCATACTAGCCTATTATGCTTTTACGTTGCAGGGTAATTCAGAGCAGCGAAGAGTCAGTAAAACCCATCAGGGTTTACTTCCTCTTTAATGTATTGCAAGGCTGTTCTCTTTATCCAGTTGGGTCCCTGCAATGTTAGTGACCATACACCAGACAATCTGCTTGAACCATTAACTATGTAGTGCAGTGGCCTGCCTGCTCGCTCTAATGGGTTGCTTTGGTGTCTTCATATTGCATCACTTTGGACCGCCTAATGGAGGATGTAAAATGAGATTGTAGTGTCAATGGCTTATACAGAGATTAGGTTGTTCTGTCTGAATGCATCAGTGATCTTCTGGTTTTTCAGGTTTAGATTCAAGCATGCAGTGGAAGGGCATCGCTTTAACAGCCGGCTCATCCTCTAGATGAGTGGTTCTCAACCTCAGTCCTCAAGTACCCCTAACAGGCCATGTTTTCAGGTTTTCCTTTACTTTACACCGCTGCTTTGAACCAATATCAATGGCATGGTACTGATAAGAGCCAATTTATCTAAGGGAGGTTCCCAAAACCTGGCCCAGTCTTGAGGACTGAGGTTGAGAACCACTGCTCTAGCCAATAGGAACGCTTAAACATTGGAGTGATTGATCTCTGCTAGCCTCATGTAATATGTTCCCAAATACATATTGTTTTCTCTTGCAGTGTCCCCAGCCAACAATTTGGCATGTCCACACTCTGATCCTCATTTCCTTAGACCCTTTTCAGTGGGTGGTTTTCAGGCGCTTTATTGCTAAAAATGGCACCTGAAAAATGCCCCCAATCCACCCTAGTGTGAAAGTCTGAGTGCTTTCTCACTGGGACGGTGTGCTTGCAGGACAGAAAGTCCTGCGAGCAGCATCTTTGTGGTGGTGCGAGAGCGTTGTATACACTGCCCCTGTCATTGAAATGAATGGCCATCGCTTCCGAAGTGGCTGAACACTGCATGCTAGGGCTTTTAACCCCTTTGTGGGTAAAAGCACCCTGCTGCTGCCTGTATAGCAGCTCCAAAGCACAGCTAAAACTAGGGGTGCTTTACCGCTACCGCCCTGCCTGCCCCATTGTAAAACTGACCTTAGGTCTGCTGTCTGACATTCCTCTCGTATTACATATGAGCTTTGTGTGCCCCTTTGATGCCAGGGGCTGCATTAGTGGCCCCATTGGCTCATAAGTTGACAACCACTGGTATAGACGGCGCACCCACAAAGATCTCAGAGGATTGTATTAAAATTGATTCTGAAACTGTATCGTATGTATTGTTTGTATAGTGTAATATGTCCAATATACTACATTGCCTAGCAAGATGGTAGTCATGGTCACAGTTGGGCAGACAAGACATCTGACAAATAGGGGTTGTAAACTTCTAAATCTGTTTCTGGGCGCTCACCTGTCTTCCCTGCCTGCTGTGGCCATGACTTTGCCTTCTTGGTATGCTACTAATGTATATATTTGGATTGGACACATTGTATATGGTCTCGGGTTACTTTCTCAACCTTAACATGAAGGGAACCCTTGGCATGACTTTCATGTGTCGAACTGCTGATATCTACAGCTCTTGGCTTATTGGTGAAAGCAGCACATTATGGATGAGAGAATTAAAAATGTGGTGTACATGGCATATTTGACACCCAGGGCCGCTTTATACCAATAAATATTCAGTAATAACAATGGCCAAAAGAAAGCAAAGTATGTAGAGTGCCCACCCTTGCTGCTGGCGGGAAGAATGCTCCTTACACTTGTGGTCATTGGGAAAATTACCCCCTTACAGATGGCTAAAAAGATCAATGGTATCACTGGGAATTTATCTGAGGTAGAAATTGCTCAAGGAACCCTGGTGGAGGGACCCTAGGGCTGCTCAAGGAACCCTGGTGGAGGGACCCTAGGGCTGCTCAAGGAACCCTGGTGGAGGGACCCTAGGGCTGCTCAAGGAACCCTGGTGGAGGGACCCTAGGGCTGCTCAAGGAACCCTGGTGGAGGAACCCTGGTGGAGGGACCCTAGGGCTGCTCAAGGAACCCTGGGGTTGGTGGAGGAACCCTGGGGTTGGTGGAGGAACCCTGGGGTTGGTGGAGGAACCCTGGGGTTGCTCGAGGAACCCTGGTGGAGGAACCCTGCTATGGAGGGATATTCTTTGTTCACATTTCATGTCTGAGGTTTACAACCACTTTAAGTATCATTGGGCTCAGTGGTCACTTGTCTAAGAGGCAGGAAGCGCTCATTGATGGAGGAACCTAGGTTGAGAAGATGTTGCACCTTACTTGTATGTCTATCAATTGCATTCTAGTCTTGACTTTTCTCCAATTTTAATAAAATCCTTTTGCATTATAGCGTGGGAATGTTACTTTCTGTACAATTCTTCTTTGAAGCTTCAATATGCTAACATAGCCCAAGGAGTACATAAACTGCTAGAAGGGAGATGGCTGTGAGTAAATAGTTTGCAAAGTAATGGCTTATTGTATCTGAAGCCAAAACTTTTTTTTATTTTTGGATGGTGATGAAGGGTTAGAACCATGTTTGGGTTTTGGTTCCGGTTAATCTACACTGGGGGTGGTTGTCCTAGTCACCATGGTCACAGGGAGGGATAAAGGAAGCCACAATCTTCAGCTGTTGCCAGAACAGGGATAGAAGGTGATTCTTCCTGTTTTGTCATGGTGTATTTTGCTTTCTGCCTACATGACTGGAATATCTCCCTGATTAGACCGATGTCTTGGCACCCTCACTTAGTGTATCATAGACACTATATTGTGTATTGGCAGCATCCATGCTTTGGATGAAGCCAGGAAAGGTTATGGGCAGATATTCCCTTGTTATATACAGTATTGTGCACAATATATGGGACGCCTGCCTTTACACATGAACTTTAATTGCATCCCAAAGGTGTTCTGTTGGGTTGAGGTCAGGACTCGGTGCAGGACAGTCAAGTTCCTCCACCTATAACTTGCTCATCCATATCTTTATGGACCCTGCCTTGTGCACTGGTGGGCAGTCATGTTGGCACAGGAAGGGGCCACCCCAAAACTGTTCCTACAAAGTTGGGAGCATGAAATTGTCCAAAATATCTTGGTGTGCTGATGCCTTGTGAGTTCCCTTCAGTGGAACGAAGGGGCTGAGCCCAACCCCTGAAACAACCCCACACCATAATCCCCCCTCCACCAAATGATTTGGACCAGTGCACAAAGCAAGGTCCTTTTTAAAGACATGGAAGAGTTTGGGGTGGAGGAACTTGTCTGGCCTGCAGAGTCCTGACCTCAACCCAATAGAACCTTTGGCATGAATTAGAGTGGATATTGCGAGCCAGGCTTTGTCCACATCAGTGCCCAACCTCACAAATGAGCTTCTGGTTTGGCCTTTCAAATGCCTCTGAACTGGCGTATGAACCCTTTTTTTCTCAAGTCGTCTTCCAGGACAGCCTCTGAGACCTTGGGCTCCTCCCCTCCGGACAGGAAACACATCCCCAATTTTAAATAAAAGGCAGTCCTCCAGGCCACACCAAGTATGCGGTCAAGTCTCCGTAAACTTTCCGGTTTGGTCTTCGAGTAAACACTCCAACCCGTGACTACACCTGTTTCGGACCGAGCGTTATAGGTGAGATTAAGTACGGTTTCCAAGATAACCCAACTCCAGTCCTGAGACGTCCGGTCTGTTCAAGGAGGTGGGGTTTGAGAAGGTACAGAAATTTTTCCTGGAACGAAACACGTGACCAGGTTTAGTAAACCACCTCCCCCCTAATACCACACCCCAACAAAGTCCCCAACCCGAGTCGGGGAAGCAAGGTGACTTCCCTTGAGTGTTCCGTAGTCGTGTGGTTCTATAAAACCTGTTAAAGTACGAGGGTTGAAACATCCTTGTCAA
>BLSH010011836.1:34923-51555 GCA_018402905.1 Glandirana rugosa
CCCCCCCCCCCCCCGTCTCAGGACGACACCGTTACTTGCGTCGTCTTAACGACCCAGGTAACTGTCCCCCGAGATACGTTCCCTCCTCGGTCCTCGTGGTGACCCCCTGGGCTCTCCTGACCCCGCTGACGTTTTGGGCGTGTCTCCACCGTTCACTCTGTTTTTGTTTTTTTTTTTTTTTTGTGTCGAAATGTTAGTGAAATTTCACCAACATTGTCATCCAATAGAATTACGTAAGATACGTAGTTCTATTTTCACGGAAGACACACGTCGTCAGGGAGACGGGGGGACTGTGAATGGACTCCAGGGAGATAGATGGTCAGAGTGGGCAGACTCTAAGAGGGAGGGGCTGACCGATCTACTTCTGCTGCGTTCATTGCCACAGCAGGACTCTGCCCCCCCCCCCCCCATCTGGCTCCTACTTCATTGAATTTGATAGCGGGAGCCATTGGCTACGCTGCTATCAATCTATCCAATCAGGACACGAGACACCGGCTGGAGTGGGTGTGCTTGTCCCCAGCACAGGAACGATCAGGCTCAGGTAAGTAAAGGGGGGGGCCTACACTAAAGGAGGTTTTTCACCTTGAGGCATAGAAAGCATTAAGGTAAACAACCCCTTTAATGGCATATGCAGACTGTTGGGTTAACACTAATGCTTGTGCATAGTTGGGGAAGCCTATTGAGTGGTCTGGCATTGCCTCTTGACTAACCTGACCTTCTTCAACACTTTGCACCACAGTGCATGGATGATTTGCTTTTTATCTTCAACATAAGTGAATTGGCATTAAAACATTCAGCTCAATTTTAGAGATGTCAAACATATTTAAATGCAGGCTGACTCTTTAAAACAAGCTGCTAGCAGCCTTCACAGTAAGCTTTGGCATTAACTGGTACTTTGAGAAACCCAGCAGTGAATTTAAATTGACCACCATAACTCCCATATAGTATCAGTTGCTATGCTTTAAAACTTGCCATATACTTTGCTTGGCCTAAATGTATGAGATATTTGCATCAGCAGCCTGCTGCAGAAAAACAGGAATGCCTTTCCTTTTCACATTTACTGTTTGCTAGTGAATGCACTTTAAGTGAATTTGTCAAGATGGCCATTGGCTCACTTTTACTTTATTTTCCACCAGTGGTTTTGACTACTGCAGAGATTAAAAATGTTGGCAGGAGAGTATTCAGTGTTTTGAAAGGGGCACTGTTTTCTGAAAACGTGAACACTTTTAAAAAGTGAACTAATACTGTACACCCTCATCCAGACTGCTGTGGGCACTGACAGATCATCGCCCTCAGAGGCAAGTGCTGTTAGAACCTGGGGGAAGGGGGGGTGTTCACTTCCCCAAATTTTTTTTTCCTTAAGGTGAAACCAACTAACACAAGCAGCATGCACAATGAAGGGAATCTTTCCTACTTCAATTGATTCCAAGCTTACAGAAATGCTTTCTGCAAGCTCTTTGTTCTTGCTCTACATCTTGGGGTGTGATCACAATCACCTGCAAGTTTTTTGAGAATAAAAATGTGCAAGGTCAGTATACGAGCACTGTTTACACCTCTAAAAAATGTGTTGTCTTCCAACAGGATTCTGAGTCTGAGCTGGCAAAGGCTTTCCTGCAGGCCGCAGATGCAGTAGATGACCTTCAGTTTGGTATCACTTCCAGTGACGCTGCCTTCTCCAAATATGAAGTTGGGAAGGATGGCATTGTTCTATTCAAGAAGGTAAGTACAGTTTATGGTGATGGAAACAAATTTGGTGTTACTATACCCAGTAATATGAAAATTGGTTCAGTGCCCACAGCTTGTAAGTCTTTACATAAAATACTGCCACTACCTTTTTAGGATGATCTGTATACCATGGTTTCCTGATAACCTGCAGTTTGTCCATAGCCTTATTGAAGGAGTTTTCCCACTACAGCCTCTATACACAACCACATGTGAGGTCAATATGTGACCTGAACAATTCAACTGAAACGGGGAATGTTCTATCCAGCATAAGATGCCAAACTGAGCATGTGCAGCTTTACCATACTGTGTATTATATAGACTTGCCCACATTGACAGTGCAGGAGGGAAGAATCTATGGCATACAGGATAAAACGGCCTTTTTTACACAATGCGGAGTATTAACCCCTTAAGTTCCACAGTATAACAAGCATGCTCTACTGCATATACAGACGGATTTTACTGTTGGTTTAGTAAAACTATATAAAATCAACTGTTCAGTTGGGTGGTCATGTGTGGCTTTTGTTGGGGCCTGTGCCATTGATTTGACATTTCCTCCAGGAGCGTTCAGAATTGATGGGGAGCCTTTGGCAAGCAGTTGATTCATAGACCTATAAACTTGTATGGAAATGCAAAAGCCAGTTGACCCTTGATGGGGAAATGGCATATTTAATGTGCCTTAAGGTTGGCATCACAAATGTCTAAAGCCGTGCCTATTTTGCTTAGAGGCTATACAAGGACATGGGCATAGCTTTAAGTATATAGTAAGGGACCAGTGGTGTTTCTCATATTACTGAAAGCACAAATAGAATGGCAGCAAGAGTCAGTGACATTGTGTGCCTTTTTAGATTTCCCATTTTACCATACTCATCAGTCTTCCTAGTGCTACTTTACTTTTTTGAAGTAGGCAGTTGAGCCATTTAAACCTTTCTTTAGAGGTTTTTCTTATGACCAGGCTTCATTGAGCTGGCAGAACAAACTAGTTGCTTGTGATTGCTAGCCTTTAACTGGTGTCAATGGTGGCTCTTTATAAACGGCATGGCTGCATCTTGTCAGCATTGGGGGTGCAGTTCTCACTTTTTGTGCCACTTCTGTTTTTGGGAGCTGTTCACACTATTGTCCAGTACTTTCTGATTCCTTAGCAACTTGGTAAACCACTGCAGAATTAAAGGGGGGCGCGCAGGACACGTGTAAAATGGCATAATGTGCTAGTATGCATTGCATATTAACACATTAAATACTTAACTTTGGATGAAGCTCTTCATTGGCATGCAGTCACCGCTGTGGGCTGACATCTTACCCTGGCCTTTTGTTCCAATTTCTCAGACTCTGGTGCTATGAGTGGCCGAAGCTGCAATGTTATGGTGCACATTTAGGAGATATTTGTTATACCTACAGGTAAGACTTGTAAGCTTACCTGTAGGCTAAAAATTAAGCCGCATTTACTACTGCTTGAAGTAAATAGAATTGTATGTGTTCTACTGGTGTCTGGTTTGTACTGACTTTTTCAAAGCAACCAGACTGGATTTCCCAGAAGGGTTTGTAGAAGGAAGAGGTCTTGATCTAAAGAACACCAGTCACTGTTTACCCATAGGGATGATGATTTCTGCTTCTGTTTACAGAAAACTGAACGGTTTTAATAATCCTTGGTTTAAAAGTAGCATATGATCTGTCATGCTTGTGCTCTCCAGGGCACATTACCATGTAATTACCTGTTTTCTAAAGTGAACCGACAAAGCTTAATCCCATATTGACAGCATCTTGTAATTGCTGAGCTTTGCCTTTGTTTTTGATAGTAAACTGCAGAATTGTCAAACAGTGGTGTTGCATCGCTTTTATTACAGCTTAAAGGGACTTAAAGTGGGGCTTCACTCTGTTAAAAGTCAGCAGCTACCAAAAGTGTAGCTGCTGACTTTTAACAATCAGCCACTCACCTGTTCCTCGCTCCAGTGATGTGACCGCCCGAGGGCTCGCTCGTTTCCCCCTCCCCCTCGGTGGTGCTGGCATCACAGGTGTGGGCACCCGGCTTTGGCTTCAAAGCTGGGCACTCACTGCGCATGCGCAAGTCGCGCTGTGGCTTGTGAATGGCTCGGTGCATCTTCTGGGACCTGTGACGTGTCCCAGAAGATTGTCGGGTGGGAGGGAAGGTGGACTTCCTTCCGGCTCCTTGGCGCCAGGGGAGGAAGTGGACCTGTCCCAACCCCCCAAAGACATGCCAATTAGGGCATGTCAGCAGAAGTTCCACTTTTGGGTGGGCTTTGAATTCATTTTGTAGGGGCCTAAGAATTCCCCTATTAAGCCCCTGTAGCAAAGAATGCAGCCAGAGCTGCTGTATTGTACCCCCAAATGATTAGACCTTTTCTGTGTAAGCTTTGCATAAAAGGCTGGAGCAAACTGGTCACTAGTATTGTCTGTAGGTTCTTTTCCCGGTTAGGTTTACCATGCTATGTTCTGCATTGTGGTGGTGACCAGCTTGGTAGCAGGACTTCTATTGTAGCTGCTCCTCAGTGACTAATCTGAATAAAGCAGAAGCTATGAGCTCTTGCCCTGTAGGTCTTTGGCGATGAAACTTTGTGGCTCAATGTTTGAGTGGAAGCTGTGCCCAAACTTTACTCCACTAATGTCCAGAGGTAGCAGTGCTGCAGATTTTTTGACAATTGCCTGTCCAGGGATTGTGATTTCCTCACCCGAGCAGATTGTTCAATCCCCTTCAGGTGCAGGCGCCACATATGAAGTAAAGCTTAGTACTCAAACTGGATGAAAAATACCACTTTTGAAGCGATCGTAAGATCTGATCGTTGGTATACAGCTTTCTTGAGCCAATCCCAACAGGTTATCCAAAGGGACAAACAACCTTTCTAGTACAATATTCTGTTTTTTTTTTTTTTTTTTTTTTTTCCCCAATCTGGGAAAAAATCAAGAGCAAGACTTGCGTATACTTGGAAATGAAAATACATTAAATCACTTCCGAAGTTGTATTCTATATGAGAATTTTTTTAAGTTCAACTTTTTTTTTTTTTTTTTTTTTTTTTGAAAATGAAATGAGCATGCAAAAGGCGATCATTTGTCCAATATTTGCAGTGTCTACACTAGGCTTAAGGGAAACTGCCGGTTTCCTACTGTGCATGTTTGCAGTCAAGTTATGCCTTGTAAATGGTCTTCTTGGACCTGTGTCCCAGAAGACAAGGGGAGTTGCAAGTTTAGTGATCTGAGATGGAAGTGGGAGCGGGTACCTCTCCAAGCCAGATATGCCTCCCTCCAGAAAGTGTCATGTCAGAACTTCCCTTTTTGGTTGGAGCTCTGCTTTAAGACAAAGGGCTACTGCTTGGACAATTAACATTCTAGATGCTCATATTGGATGCATTACTCAGTCTGTTTAAGGGTTATAGTGAACCTGACTTCAGATTGTAATCCATTTGTAATCTCTTTATTTTAGTTTGATGAAGGCAAGAATGTGTATGAAGGGGAAGCGACAAAGGAAGAAGTGCTTAACTTTGTTAAATCCAATCAGCTGCCTTTGGTCGTTGAATTCACTGAGCAGGTAAGTCTTGGTGTTGCAATATTTTTGGCTCATTGGATGTGCATCTCAATCACCATAGCAATCTACAGGTCCATATGTGCTTGATGGCTGGGTCTATGCTTTGCAGTTGGCATTCAGATGGCTTCATAAATATCTGCAGTCTGACTGCAAGTG
This sequence comes from Glandirana rugosa, assembly GCA_018402905.1. NCBI lineage: Eukaryota > Metazoa > Chordata > Amphibia > Anura > Ranidae > Glandirana > Glandirana rugosa. The sequence goes on from BLSH010011836.1 coordinate 40,340, forward strand.
CCCATGATATGGCACTTTAGTGTGCCCCCTCCCAGGAAAGTAGACTTTGCTGCATCCATCAGTGTGAAAGGCCTTAAATGCTTCAATTTTTGTGTCTGTCAAAATCTTGGTATACATTTGAGTTTTCAAAGTTCAGTTTGAGCTAACCATGGCATTTATAAACTTACCTTGGTAGACAAGTGAGAGGGTGGTGTCTGTACTTCATTGATGTGCTATGTCTAACATCTCTGCTTTTTCCAGACCGCACCAAAGATCTTTGGTGGGGAGATGAAGACACATATTCTCTTATTCCTGCCAAAAAGTTCCGCTGACTTCACAGACAAGCTGGATAACTTCAAGAAAGCAGCCTCAGGCTTCAAGGGAAAGGTGAGTGGTCACTACTTTGTGTGGGTGGGGGGAAATTGGTCTTCATGAGTGGTAAAATTCTTTTGGATGGAGTGCTGGAACTCTTATTTGTAATGGACATTACCTCAGGCATTCAGAAGTTGAAGTACGTTATGATGCAGTGAACACTTTTTGGGACCTTTGAAATACAGAGCACAGTTGGATGGGTTCTGTAGATCAGCAAGCATAGACACTTAATCGCTAACGTCTAATTCCTTCTGTCCTGATGCTTCACAGGAAGTTGGGAAAATGTTATATGGAGACGGATGCTGCTTTCTCTACAAATAGAGCTCTGCCCACTGTTTAAAACAGCAGCTAAGGAGTGAGATTGAGGTAATGGTTTACATAGTAAGCTTATGAAAATCCAGACGTGTGCTTGGTTTTTCTCAGTTTATATGCAGGGAATGATTATTTTCAAGAGTCTGCTTGGATTAGGATTTTGCAGAACTTTCCATAATTGGTGGTAGGGTGGGAGTATTTGATTCAACAGAATGTGCAAAGTGCTAAAAAGTCAGAAGAACTTGGGTCCCCTAGAGCTCCAGGTTACAAGGTGTAAGTGGGTAGAATGACAGTGGCATAGGGAAAGGTACACATGAACCATGGGTAGGGACAGCATCTTGCAGGTTTGCTTGCTTAAACATTATTATTCTTTTTTTAGAACACAAGCAGGTATGTTGTGACACTCAATCTTACCCATTCCACAGCTAATGTGTGTATTTTTCTTCCTAGATTCTGTTCATCTTCATTGACAGTGACCACGCAGACAACCAGCGTATCTTGGAGTTCTTTGGTCTGAAGAAGGAAGAATGCCCAGCTGTCAGACTGATTACCTTGGAGGAGGAAATGACCAAATACAAGCCACAAAGTGATGATCTGTCTGCTGAGAAGATCACCGAGTTCTGTGAAAAATTCCTGGAGGGAAAAGTGAAGGTAAGGAGTTGACTTGGACTGCAGCTGATCCAGGAAGGTTTTCATTGTGGCATTTACACAGCACTTCTGGACCAAGTAAAAACCTAAACATGACTGCTAAATAACATTTGCGGAGAAGATTTTGGCCAATTGAAACTTTTTTTTTTTTTAAAGCCCATGCTCTGTGATTTTGACAGTTGTGTGCTATGTGGACCATTAACCTTTTGTGGTTAAAGCTGAAGGCTTTTACCTTAATGCATTAAAGGAGTTGTAAAGGCAGGTTTTTTTAATACATTCTCTGCATTAAGAAAGCCTCGTGTGCAGCAGCCCCCCTAATACTTACATGAGGTCCCTTTCTATCCAGCAATGTCCACAAGTCAGTCATCCAGATTCTCCCTGATTGGCACCTGCTGCTGTCAGTGAGCTAGCCAATCAGGGGGGAGGGGGTGGGACCAGGTTGGGGCTGTCTGAATGAACATGGAGCTGTGATTCAGCAAGCAGCTTGCTATTGGGCACCTAAGCAGTGGGGGCACTGAACAAAAGGGACCTGAGCAGGCTGGTTGCTCTGTGCAAATCCACTGCAACACTACAGGTTAAGTAGAACATGTTTGTACAGGCTTTTTTGCCTATAAAAATAACCACTTTAAGGTAAACCATATTGTGCCAGAGGCTCCCCACCCAGCCCCTCCTTTATACCTGAGCCTTATCTCGATGCAGCAATGTGCACAAGAGCAGCAGCTCTCCCTTGCTCAGCGTGGATCGCTTTGTTGATCCCTGCTGAGCAGGCGGATGTTTGGGCTGTCTCCACACACTGTTCAGAGATGGACCAGTCAAAGCCCTGCTGTCTATAGGAGATCAGATAAAAATGGATCTGCCCGTTTCATCTGATTCCATCTGATCCGCCAGACGGATGGGAAAATGGAGTTTGCATCCATCTGGATATAGCGGTGATGTTGGTAAACATGTCGCCACTGACATCTGTTGCTCCATAGAGTTGCATGGCGTGGTTCATCAGGTCCACTACAATGGACAGGTGGACCTGATCACTCACGCATGTGTGAAAGGGGCCTTGGCCATTCCTGTATTACGCTGCTATCGGAATGTCTGATATAGAATATGCTTATTTCTGAGATGCAGAATAATTTTACAAATCAACCCCACAGGCTACTTTGTTCTCCTTTTACTACAGAAGTCTGGTGCATTTACAGGTATACTATATGAAGAGCTCATAGATGGGTGATGTAACACAATGCTGTTCCTTGAAACTGCTTTGCCTGTAATGCAAATGCATCTTAATGTATGGGAGGGATAAATGCAAAGCAGGTCCAAGGCTGCCTCTGAGCTTCATATTAATCTGTTGAAGTAAATGTGGACTTGTGCTGGGTCAGTGTAGAAAGACTCTCCTTTATAGTGTGCCTTTTTATAGTGATAAGTGGAGTGGAAGTTGCACAATGCAGGTCTTCAGGAAGCTGACCCCTCCACCAAACATTTGAGAAGCAGTCTAACCTCTGGCTAGAGTGGATCACAACTTTATATTTAAAATATTTGGGGAAATATCGGGTTGCCACACTTTTGTATGTTTTCTCTAGCGTGTTTATGATGGTAGTGTGGCAACTTTCTCACATTCCGACTAATCCATTTAACCGGTTCAGTGCCGTAAATAGGCGGCAGCTGGCTTTGACTGGCTGTACCAGGACATAGCCTGCAGCTGCATTCCCCCCGCTGCCTCCCGTCCCACCGGGAGACCCGAGCGACTATCCGGAGCCTCCGCCGGCTGGAAGGAGAGTTGACAGAAGCCGGAATCGGGTCTCCTTTGGCAAATTCCGGAAGCAATGTCACTTCCAGCTTACTCGGCGGCTAACTGCAGCAATTTTTAAAAAATGACCGTATTCAGAATTGCCGTTTTTGGTGATCTGAATACTGTGGAGGGATGGGGGTATCTTAGACCCCCCCAAAGCCCTCCAAAAAGTGTACCTGTCACCATATATCACTATCACAAGGGATGTTTACATTCCTTGTGATGGCAATAAGTGATCAGATTTTTTTAAAAGGAACAGTGTTAATTTAAAAAATACAAATTTAAAGCACCATCCCCGTGAGCTCGCGCAGCAAAGAAAACTCGTATAAGTCACGGCCGCATATTGAAACGGTGTTCAAGCCACACGTGTGAAGTATCACCACGATCGCCAGTGTGAGCAATTCTAGCAAGACCTCTAACCTGGTAACCGATAATTTCTAAAGCGTTGCCTATGGAAATTTTTAAGTACCGGACTTTGTCGCCATTGCGCGAGTGCGTGAAATTTTCAACCGTGTCATGTATGGTATCTACTCGGCGTAACATCCCCTTTCACAATATACAAAAAATTGGGTTAACTTGACTTATTTTACTCAAAGTAAAATTTTTCCAGAAAAAATAACGCTTTAAAGACAGCTGCGCAAATACCGTGTGACAAAGTATTGCAACGATCGCCGTTTTATTCTCTAGGGTGTTTGAAAAAAATATGTTTGGAGGTTCTAAGTAATTTTCTAGCAAAAACTGTTTTAAGCTAGTTACCAACAAATGTAAAGGACCTGGTTGGTAAGTGGTTAAAGTACAGTGGACTGTTAGTGTAACCAGGCAGAACATTGATCTCTTAATTTTTTTTTTTTTTTTTTCCCCTCCCTTTAGCCTCACCTAATGAGCCAGGATATGCCTGAAGACTGGGACAAGAACCCAGTTAAAGTTCTTGTAGGAAAGAACTTTGAGGAAGTGGCCTTTGATGAGAGCAAAGATGTGTTTATAGAGTTCTGTAAGTAAATTTTGGTCTTACTGCTCGTATGACTTGGTTTACAGTGTCGGCTTGTGAATTCTTGGGGTTTTGTTTTTTTAGATGCTCCATGGTGTTTTCACTGCAAGCAACTGGCACCAATCTGGGACCAACTGGGGGAGAAGTACAAGGACCACGAAAGCATTGTAATTGCCAAGATGGACTCCACAGCAAATGAAATTGAATCTGTAAAGATCCACAGCTTCCCCACCTTGAAATTCTTCCCAGCTGGAGCAGAGAAAAAGGTAAAGTTTTGGCTTCAATTAACCAGATTCTTATCTGCATGTCTACACTAGTTTTCTTTACACTTACAAATTGGATGACCTAATTTCTACCTACAAAGTGTCCCAGTGTTGCTTATTGCCCTAGTTCTCAGGTATACTTGCATGTGAGTGCTTTGTCTTTGAAAGACTCAATCGCCACATTACCCAAGCTGCTGTACTTCTGCAACACGTCCACTTTGACAAACTGGGCCAGCCTGTAACATCTCCATCCCTTTCAAAGCAATCTCTTAATCTTCAGTACCTCTTTACAAATTACATAATGTCCCACCTTTTACTTGCAATCTAAAAACCCTAAATCCATTTTTGAAGTTTGCATCTTGCCTAAATAAAGCTTTAAGCACTTTGTAATCTAATTCAGCTTTCTTGCTATGATTTTTGCCCATAACTCTTCTGTTGCAGCCTGACAATGGTAAGTGGCAGCCTGCCATGTTACTCCTTTAGTTGACCTTTTAGGTTGCCTACCTAGTATGTGTGTTTCCAGCTAATCTGATAGGCAGCCCAACATCTGAAAGCATGCAGTGGCTTTGTCAGCCTGCGAATAGGGTTATACTGGCAGGATCTTCAAGTGGAAAGTTTCACTGTATTTGCAAGAAATTATGTTCCTAAAATAGAACCAAATTCTAATGTGGGCAGGGTGGATTTGATTTAAATCGCTAGTAGAGACTCTTGAACTCTTACCACTTGCTTACTGGGCACTTAAAAGCCCCCTCCTGCCCAGACCAATTTTCAGCTTTCAATGCTGGTGCATTTTGAATGTCAATTGTCCAACGTACCCAAACAATTTTATTATTTTTATTTCCCCCCCCCCCCCAAACAAGTAGAGCTTTCTTTTGGTATTCAGCTCTGCAGTTATATTTTGCGCTATAAACTATTTTGAAAAAACAATTTTTTACTTTTTGCTATAAAACCCCAAAAAGTTCATCGGGTTTGGCCAATTTTTACTCTACATATATTTGGTTAAATGGCAATCAGCGTATATTGATTGGTTTGCGCAAAAGTTATCGTGTCTACAAACGATTGGAATTGATTTATGGCTTTTTTTGTTTATTTTTTTTACTAGTAATGGCGTAGCTGTGATTTTTTTATTGGGGCGGACATGTCAGACATTTTTGACACTTTTTTGGGATCAATGATAATTATACAGCAATCAAATTTAAATAACCCCTTTCCTGCCAATGACCTTTATATAGTATTTAGTGGCTAACACTAAGGGGGCAGTGAAGGGGTTAACTGTCCCCTGCATGTGTTCTAAATGTGTGGGGGGATGAGTTGGCCGGGACATTAAAGATCTAACTGATCCCAGTGACAGGGATCAGTAGATCTATGTCCCCCTTCACAGAACTGAGAACTGCTGTGTTTACATCGGCAGTTCCCTGTTCTGCAGCTCTGACAGGCAATCGTGGACATCGAGTTCGCCCGACCCGTGGGCATGGCCGCGCGCTGCCTTTGGGTGCACGCCAGGAGAGTGCACAGGGGACGATGTCCCGGAAATTCAGATCCGCGCTGAGCTGTACTTCGGCAATAGCATGGATCTGAAGGGGTTAAATCATGACTGACAGACCCATTCACTTTATTGGGATGGCTGGTGATGCAGCAGTGACACAAGGGGAGGGCCCACTAACAGCTGCTTCCTTGATGGATCTGAAATGACAGGTGCTCTTTAAGTGTAACGACTTGTTCTTGCTGGTGGTTGGATATTTGGAAACAAAATGAAGGTTTCCTATTTAGAATAAGCTGTGAGGTTAGTAAAACAGCAATATCAGAACCGATTCAATCATAGTTTGTAGTGTATGTAGATTTGCAAAACAATGGGATAAAAGAATATTCCTGAACGTTGGCTCTAAATTGTATTCTATAAGGTATCTCAAATACCTGAGATTTTTGCTCCAAAAGCATGTTAAAGTTTATATTTTTTTTAAAACTATTTTTTATCCACCCTATCTGGGTCTGTACACATTGTGGCACTCTGTTGATGGACCCCACCAGTCATGTGATGGCTGCAATCTTGTCACTTTATTGCAGCAATTAAAATCTTCACCTGGTCTTCTGAATTTGGTGACTTTGGCTATTGATTTCTGGGCCTGGGAATGTTTTAATTCCAGCAAATGGGGACACCGTAGTTAACCTAGTACAGAACTGTGCATGCAGTGTTTCAGTTTACTTTCAGAAGAAATATTACAGGTAGGCAGAAGAGTAGCCTTTATTTTAGTCACTTCTGCGATAAATGCCTACCAGAAAGCAATTTTTTGTCTTTAGAAAGTTATGCTATTAGAAAAATATACATGCCAAAAATGGTTTGATTTACATTTCAATAACTTGGTCTTGACCTCCTTGTAGACCTAAACCTTTCTTTGTTTAATAGGTGGTTGATTACAATGGGGAGCGAACACTAGATGGCTTCACGAAGTTCTTGGAAAGCGGAGGACAGGAGGGAGGAGCAGCTGATGAGGTGAGGCAACCGTAACCATTTGCAGCCAGAGAAATTTTTTTTGCACATGCTCTGAATTTTTGCTAGAAATTACTGCACAATTCTCAATAGTCTGAAAACAGGCTATATATTTAATCAAATGTGTTTTTCAGGGAAAATACAGGAAGATGAATTGTGCAAACAATATACCCAGTTTATAGTAGTAGTGTATACTGCAAGAAGTACAAATGGTGTGGAAAAGGGGCTGCTGCACAACAACCACACATTTTAATACAAGTGTAAATGCCAGCATGTTGCAGTACTCAACTCAAAATATAATCTCAAATGTGGGGGGGATTCAATCTTGCTATGTTTATCATAAACTTTGTGCATAAATTTGTGTATAATTCAAAATGTATAAATAACATTGATATGAAATTCGGTGCATAAAAAATTACATAAAGTGCTAGTGCAGAAAATATTACTATATATCATTTAAAATACAAGTCCCAATGTTACAGTTGATGAATTGGAATTGTGCAAATAAAATGTAACGTCCATGTGAATCTCAACATTCAGCGGTCTTTAGCAGTAAACTAATAAATCCTCCATATTGCGCTTACCAGAGCGTAGATCTATTCATGCCTGACTATTAAGGTGTCTCGGAGTTGAGAGAATTCCTTCGCCTGATGGTCCAGGAGGGGACACTGTAATGCCACAAAACATGCAGAGGTAGCTGGAGCTGATGAACGGTTAAGCCGCAAGTGTCCTTTTAAGTTGGCAGCTAAAGTATTTGTAGCTGCTGGCTTTATTTTTTGTTTTTACAGGCTGGAACTCAGCCAGCAGTTACCTGCTATGATTGCGGCTGGATGCACACAATGCATCCACCAGTGACTGCAGGTAACTGCTGGCTGTGTAGATATGGATAGCTGTGACTGCTGTCAGCTGGTTGTGTGTGGTTTTTTTTTTTATATATTCTAAATAGTTTGAGCAGTTACAACTTCTCAGTTGCATTTCAATCCAGATTCTTGCTGCCTGAAAATAACGGTGTAGCTAATGGCCCATGTGAATGTATATTAATGCACTTAGAGATTGTCAAGTCACTGCTCCCCACCCCCAAAACAATCCTGCAAGAGGCATAATGAGCTGGTATGCATTGCATACTAGCTCATTATGCAATACCTTGAAACTAAGCTATTGCAGCAGTCTCAGCACATGCCACTTCCTGGTCCAGCTCTGGCCAATCACTGTGCGGGCTCCAGTGCTGTGATTGGCAGAGCCGCTCTAACGTCACTTGTGTGCATTCGCGCGGGAGCTGCCATCAAAGTATCTTCACAGTGAAGAAACAGCACTGTGCATGTGCCGAAATGACATCTGCATCAGCAGTACACTGCATATCTCGAACTGTGCAGATTTGGGAGATATGTAGGTCACCTACAGGTAAGGATTATAGTAGGTTTAGCTGTAGGTTAAAGTGGTTGTCATGTGCAGATGGTACTTTCTAGTAATGCAGCTTCTTGGGACAATGTTAGTTTGTATCTCTGGGTGGTAAAGGTACATGGATTTATGCCACTGTTCATGCAGGGCGATCGCAAGATGGCATTTCATGCAGTATGGTTTTATTACTGTTCATGTAGGGTCAAAGCGAGATAAGGGATCCTAGGTGGGGGAAGGTTAAACATTAGGTGGTGGAATGGTTTACTTCTATTATGAGCCACATAAATTCTCAAATGCACTTTGCCTCGTAGGATTTGGAAGACTTAGAAGAAGCTGATGAGCCTGAATTGGAAGATGAAGATGATGACCAACACAAAAAAGATGAATTATAGAAGATGGAGATTAAACTGCAACAGCCAGAAGACACTAAGAGAAGGGGGAGGAATGATGTCTGGGAATGTTTTACATTGTTAGAGCTCTGAAAAAGCAGCCAGGGAAAATGCCATCAGTCTGTACATGTTTTTGTTTTGGGTAAAGGGAGCTTGATTTATTTTTTTTTTGTTAGACGGTTGTCCATTTTTTTTTTCACTGTGATGCATTACTTTTTTTAACACTTTCAGTAATCTGCCCTAATGTAAAGTTTGGCACTTGTTGCTGCTTCCTGTATTGTGTTGTCCTGTCTTTTATGTTTTTTATTGTGAATGACTTACTCTAGATGGAAAGAATCATTGCATGGCTGGTGTCCTTAAGGGCTGTCATCTCCTCCTTTTTGTCTTGGCCACTCTTAAATTAGATGCAATGAAAAGCTGTACTTGCAGTAATGGGTCTTGAACATAAACTTTTCCAGCATCATTTATTTTTTTCCATGTTGCCCTCCAGTGGCTTTCAGTATTTCATGCAGAGTACAGTCTCCCTGGACTGATGGCTCCCAATGGACAGCAGTCCCTCCAGTGACACAGCCGTGTATTGCAGTTTGTCCTGTCCCTGCCTGTCAGGACCCAGCCTCTGAGATTGCAACATATGACACTTTTTTTTTGTTTTGTCACGTCACGAGACTTGGGCAATTTTGAACATTTAATTTTGAATGCATTCCATCATATTTCATTTGGGACGTGTTGGCCAAATAAATAATTTTAATAAAGTGTGGTGTTTTTTTTTCCCTTTCTTTAAAATTTGAAGGGCAGGAACTCCTCCCCCGTACCTGGTTTGTATTATAAGCTGCCGTTGCTGGTGAACACAAGAGCCATTCATGGCATACATTGCTTCTATAAACCATAACATGCACTCCCCTGTGCTAAATTAAATTTACCATTGGACTTCAGGTGAAGATGGTGATGCACATCTGCTGTGGCTTGATGTCAGGGTTAAGACAACTTAACCACATCTAGCATTTCCCTCCTACATGTAAATCTTTTTGCTATATAAACTCAGAACCCCCAAACGGAGACCCTAGAGCAGTGGTTCTCTACTCCTGTCCTTGGGACCCACTAACAGGCCAGATTTTAAGTATTCCCTTGGGGCGGAGATGCAGACTAGAATGCTGCAATCACTGAGCAGCAAATGATATCCCCTGTGATGCATTTCAGTTATCCTGCAAACCTGGCCTGTTGGTGGGTCCCGAGGACAGGAGTTGAGAACCACTGTCCTAGAGAATAAAATGGTGGTTGCTGCGCAATTACCGCGAGACAAAAAATTGCAACTTTTTTCAAAGGTTTCCCAAAACTTTAATGAGTTAACCACTTCACTCCTGGAAGGATTTTCCACTGTAGGACCAGAGCACTTTCTGCAATTTGGCACTGCGTCGCTTTAACTGACAACTGCGTGGTAGTGCGAAGTTGTACCCAAACGACATTTGCGTCCCTCTTTCCCACCAATAGAGCTTTCTTTTGGAGGTATTTGTTCTCCTCTGCATCATTTCTGATCACCGCTATAAACAAGAGCGACAATTTTGCAAAACTGTTCTCTTCGCTAAAATAAAAACTTTCATCGGTTTTGGCTGACTTTTTTATGTTGGTTAAAATCTCAATCGGCATTTGATTGGCTTGTGCAAAAGTTGCCGCATTGACGGATGATTCATTTCTTGGGTTTTATATATTTTATTACTAGTAATGGTGGCGATCTGCATTTTTTTTTTGCACTTATTACTGTATAAATGTCATTGGCAGTGAAAGGGTTAACCTGGAGGGAGCAATCTAGGGGTTAACTATTTTCTGGGTGTTTTTTAACTGTATGAGGGCTGGGCTGGCAGGAGCACCAGATATCGAAATCATCCTAGTGACAGGGATCAGTGGATCTGTCATGCCCCCTGTCAGAAGGGGGAACTGCTGTGTTTACGTCAGCGGTTCCCTGTTCTTTCTCTGTCAGCTTATCGAGGCAGACATTGGGTCTGCCCAAGCTGCGGCCACACAACTCCTGAGTGCAGTGGCCACAAGCATGTGCTGCTGGCTGCACACTCAAGCCCCCTACCTGCCTGTCTGTAAATTGCTGTCTATTTATGACGATTCGTGAGACAGCTCCCACACTTGTGGAATGGCACCAAACTTTGGTACCTCTATCTCTATAGACAATGCTATAAGTTTACTAGTCAGGGTGGTGTTGGCATTTATTGCTCTCATTCAAATATTCATGTTGATACCTCACATGTCTGGTTTGAATTCCATTTACATATGGGGTGCTACTATGTTTGTTAACTTCTGCATGCACGGATGGGGTTGCGTTAAAAAAAAGAAGTTATACTTTTCAATCCCTTTTTATTCCTGTTACAAGGCATGTAAACATTAAAATGGGGAAGCGCAGGTCTTCTTTACAGAGATCTGGGGTCTGTTCCCACATCTCTCTGCTGGAAAGCCTCAGATAGGGAAAAAAAATCAAAAAATCTTGAGCTTTCCAGATCCAAAAAAAGTTATGTCTACATCTGCTGGCACTGGGAGTGATGTAATTGCTTCTGGCCTCTGTTGGTCAGATGGCAATGGGGGGGGGGGGGGGAAT